>OOFC01051313.1:5708-17940 GCA_900323345.1 Pseudochromis fuscus
CCTCTAGCTAATGCGTGAGGCGAGGGGCCGGGTGCGCCCGCCCACCGCCGATACAGATGGCCAATCATAATTCCGAGCGTCTCATCGGTGTTGGGATCGCTGACCAGTTGGTTTCATCTTCACCTTCAAGCGAGCCAATAGAAAGGCAGCTCTGCCCCTCCTGCTTTACTGCAGAATTCCGAGGCTTGCAGCCAGCAGCATCGCGAGTCTCTAGGCTGAATTTTTTGTATAAATGGACGCACAAGGTTAGATTCTAGTTGTCGTGATTGTGTTTGTTCTTCGTGTAATGTATTTATGTAACATACAATAGTGGATTTGTGTGCATTACGCTGTTGCATGTGATAAGCACCCCTGGATGTCTCATCGGTCGTGTTGGTCCTATCATGAGCATGTTGTCTCTCTCAACTCCATTATGTCACTTCAGTAGAGGGCCTGGGTGCAGCAGCCAGAGGAGAGAGCAGTACATCCATAATGAGAGCACGTGTGGAAGGCAGACATGCAGATTGAAAGAATGAGGGTGAAGCCAGACTCACAATTTAGTCATCAATGTATCAATGCACATCAGGGGCACGATGGGATGCAGAAAGCAGCCTACAACCTGACTGTCTGTATCAGCAGGTGTACAGTTTTGACAATGCAGAGTCAGCACTTTTGCTGATGTGGACAGACATGCACTCAGCAACAGAGGTGAAACTGGGTGTACCTTGGTGGAAGTAAAATAAGGAATCAGACCTGGCTTGTTTCAGCACTATAATTATTTTTCTCAGGTGTCTGTGACATATATGAGGACAGTTGTAAAAAATGTTCTTTAGTGTTGACAGGTGCTGCAAGTACCCACATTGAAAACAGTACAAAGCCAGTCTAACAAATCAGACTGCATTCTTCAACAGTGGACAAGTAGAAAGATAGTGAAAAGGAAATTACAGAGAAGAGACAAAGAGAGTGTTATGCCAAGGGTGAGAACAGTTTGGATAGAGAGAACAAAATATGAAAAAAACGTGTTGATTGACAGATTGTGTATTTTTCTGCCAAAGAGTTCAGAGACAGGAGAGCGTGAAAGAGAGACGAACAGAGGACGTGCAGAAACAAGAGGAAGCTGGCTCAAATGCAGCAGTGAGTTAGCATTGCAGGCCTTTGGTCACATTTCTTCCTCCGTGCTGTTCACTGAAGGGACGATGCTGCAGAGAGACACGCAGAGTCACTCAGCTGCATTCGCACACATGCATGCCTGCACAGCGATGCCTGATTTGCAAGGGAAAGCTGCGAGTCACGCCTGCTGTCCCTGCAGCAGATTGTTGCCATGCCTCACTGCGCTCCTTGCTGTGGGCCCAGACGTTGACCACGCAGCACCATGAAACCCCCGAGCATCAGAGTGGGGTGAGCTCAGGGTTAGAGGACAGTCAACACTATTCAAACATGGTGCAGCTAGCTTTATTTCTTGAGATATCTGAAATAGGGCAGATGACTAATTGATAACACAAATTTTATTAAGCAAGTGAGTAATCATGTTGTTTGTAATTGTTTGGTGTTTTTATAACCTTCTTGAAATACCAGATGGGGAGGGTAAAGTTTCAAGTACACATTCTGTTTCCACTCTGGGAGCTCCCACTCACACAGCACTAAGAAGATGTTAAAGGATATGCTGACACTTTTTCTACATTACAGTTTGACCCAGGTCTGGTTTCAAGGAACAGTACAAGCGACTATGCTAATTCAAATGCATGTTGATTGTTACCCTTTCAAAATCAATGTGAACATGTAACCTGCATCAATACATTAGGTTCTAAAAATAACTTGGGTACAACTCATCTTGACATGTACAACTAAACCATACAAATATAGTGTTTCATTGCTGTGATGAATCTTTTTTTTTATAGATTGCTTACATATGTTCCTAGCTGTATAAACAATATACAACATAACACAAACATCAATAAAATTCAGCAGCTTTTCAGTAGAAACTGAAGTGAAGGTCATAATATTTAAGGTTTTGATAGACTGTATTAAGCCTTGAGTTACAACCTAAACAAATATCTTAGGTTACTGTTTCTATTTTTTATTCTTTGTTTCCTGCAGGGTGACTCCCTCTGTCAATGTCAAATTATTTCTTTAAAGTATTTTGAATAATTATTGTACAGCAGAAGTGAAACATGACAGATATATTGCATGCAGGCTCTGGACAGCGAGGATTCATAATTTGATTCCGACACACACAGTGCTGCCCATGAGGGTGACTTTGTCAACGTGGTGCTGCTAATAAAGTTCTTTTGAATCTTTTTCCAACCAAAATGGCTGCCGGCAGTACCCTTTCGTAACCTCTGTCATGCCTTCATGTTTCTCCCTCCTCCCGCCTTGCAGTACAAGAAAAGTGGGGGGAGGGAAAAATCCCCCAATTCTCGTGCTCCACAGCAACAGCAGTCAGATGACCTTGTCTCTGACTTGTTCTGCTGAGTCAGAAATTGAGGGATGGGTGAGGGGGGTGATGCAGGGAGGAAAAGAAGAGGAGGGAGAAGGAAAGAGAGGGAGACGACAGAGAAAAAGATGGTGCTTATCGTTATTCTGACTGATTCTGTGTCTGTGGATGCTGCTCACGCCGACGGTGCTGTGTCATAGCGATTTACATGCAACTGATTTGTGGGGCTTGAAGAGCAGCCGGCCGTGCACGACCCAGCTGAGAGAGATGGCGCGCATGTGTGATAGTGTGCACAGTCATTGATTTTTGGAAAGTAGGGAGTCAAGGTGTTCTGTATGAGTCAGGGCTGCAGATGACTACTGTATGTCATGAGGTTTTGGTGTCATAGTGTGTGAGCGGGGTTCTGGAAGATGTGACTAAAATAGCATATGCATGTTTGCACTATGTGTTGGTGTATCTCTCACACACTATACACGCACATCATGGCGAAAGCTATGCAGAAACCTTGCATTAATACAGGATTTGATTGCTCCTCCCGTTTAGCCACAAAAGCACCAGTGACGCTGGGTCATAAGTGGCTTGCAATAGGGTTGCAGTCATATTTTTTTTCCCCATTGTTTACTCACACAAAGCTGGGATCACTTTATGCAATAGTTTTAAGATTTCTCCTCAGTAGAACTATGGGGATGAATCCAAACTAGTTATCATACATCACTAGAATGTATGTAAACAGAGGTGTCCACAAACTTTTGGCTATGTAGTCTATCTATGGACAGCTAAAATTAGGATTTGTATGGGGGTGGCTCATCAGTATTTGTGTGCATGCGTGCGTGTAAACGTGCATGTGTGAAGGTGATCCCAGCTAATCCGGTTTTATAAATGTCTGACATAATCTGTGTTCCACTCACAGTGTCCAGAACAGGGAGAAGGGAGGAAAAGAGGCAGAGACAGAGAGACAAGGAGAGGAGAGAGAGGAAAGAGAGACAGGAACAAAAAGAGGAGAGGGCTGAGATGGCAGGGGAAGGAAAGACAGATGGGCTAAGGAGGATGACAGAAATGAAGCGTGAGGAGGGAGGGATGGAGGGAAGGGGATGGAGTGGGCAAGAAATAAGTAAGACATAGATGAAGGAGGACAGAGGCAGGTGTGTGGTGGAAAATTCCTCTGGGATTTAGTGTGGAAAGAGTGACACCGGACTGTCAGTGAGGGTTTGGTAATCATCGAATGCTACTGGGGGAAGGGTAAAAACCGTGGAGGGAAACCTGATAAGGACTGCAAGAGAAAATCAGGATCTGTCAATATAATGAAATGTAGGTTTGTCTGAAAGTAAAATCCATTCCTGTGGCCAGAGGAAGTGAAAATACAGGAGGATTTCCACTGATTAGAAATAAATACAATCAAAATCTACTTGAAGAATAAACCTACTCATGTACTTATTTACACACACAACTGCTCTGCTCTTTCTATACAAAACCTTATCAGATAATATTGAACTTCCAGGTTGCTTTGGCATTACTCTACTTAAATAACATATATTTTCTTCTGTTTCATAAACCTGAGAGTTTAAACGCCTGGTGAGTATTTTAGCTGCTTTGATGATGTTTTAGATGCAGTGGGTTCAAATTTGACAGGAAAATACTGTTGGAGGCCCTGCACACACCCACAGGTACAGTTTACTGCTCATGTTGAGGTTTGGTGGATCTGTGCTATATTTACTGAGGTCCTCTTTACATTAGTGAGAATGATAAAGGTGAGATGAAGGTAACCTGAGAGTGAGAGGGATGTTAATCAAGGGCAGTTTGTGCATCCCCACACTGCGCTGAGAGGACAGCTAATTAACCTAGAATAATTCACCTGTGGGTGTGTACCATAGGTTCAATGAATAAATAAAATAGGAAAAATTTAAGATAATCACAAATGGTAGGACTTAGCTGACTCATGACCCCTGTGTTTTAAAAATCCTGCCAACTGCTCTGAATTCAAATAAACCTTTTTTTCACAGGAGACATTTGAACTTGTCCCAGCAGGAGAACACAGGTTAATTTTAACATTAATAATCATTACAAGCCATTTAAGTGTTCCAGTAATCCAAGCCAACAAGCACAACACAGGTGCCTGGGACCTGAGACACCCAGTGAAGCCATTAATCAGATTATTCATCTAATTATGCTTTTAAATGCATAATTTGTCATGAAAGAGAGAGAGAAAAATATGAAAAATTAGGAAATATATAAAGGATCAAGAGGAAGTTTTGCTCAAGAGGAGTTAGTTAAGATCAAGAAATAAAGTCTCTGACAATGTAAAGGCAGTGCTTTTGGTATATACAGAACATCATGGTCCTTATGCATACACGGCATATTTCATATGATAATCAGCTGAAGTGCACATATGACTTCAGCTGGCCACTGTTCAAATCATGCCCAGCAAATCATTTTCAGTCACCTCCTCTCTCACTCCATCTGTCTCTGAAGCATTTCTTCTCTCCTGTGTCCGTCCTCCCTGACCCCCTCTCCTCCTCCTCCTCCTGTGGTAGCTGTCCTTTCAGCACCACAGCCACTGCAGCAAAGTCCTGCTCCACTCTGCCCTCTTTTATTTTTTCTACATGCTTCCTACAGAAACCCCCCTCTGAGTAATTTCTGCCAACAGAAAACAAATAATTTGAGCGTCACGTTTGTAGTGTGAAGTTACACGTGATCTGTCTTTCAAATATTGCTGGTAAGTGGGTTTGATTGTTTAAAAAAAAGGTTGTTGTTTTCATGAGGTTTTGGTTAATGCATTTCCCAGAAAGACTATCAGCCGCTAATTCCTTGTACTTGACTCGATGGTTTCAGTTTAACAGCTTTTTTATAAACACGGTTTAATGACTGAAAGAATTGTGAATGTAAGTAAAGTGCATTTAATGAAGTCTCTCTGCCTGCAAGGCCATTAGAAACCAAACATCATTCCACTTGTGTTTGTGCTAGGTATTTATTCTCAGTATGCACTTAAAGCACACTTAAACTTCCATTAAGCCCATAAATGCCAACATGCTAATGTCCTTGTATTGAAACATCACACTCATATGACTCTTTCTGAGTTATACAAAGTCCTACAAATTGAGCTTGATAGCAGAGTATCATCATATTATAGCATTCTAGTCTTTCTGTATATAATGAAATATTGTGGGTGTTTTATTCACAGTAAAACTGATGACAGGAATAGCTTGTGTTGCAAGCTGCTCCATCATTAGTTCATACATCGTAATAATCACTAAATATTTTATACTCATCACTGCACTCTGTATCATGAAGTGGGATGAACTACTTTACTGACCAGAAGATTTTGTTTTCCTCTCCCTGCATCTCGAATCTAATAAAGCTCCCAAACTACCTCACAGCTCTTCTCTCACTTTAATATTGTAACAATACAAAACAACAACATAATAATATAACTGCATATATACACAATAATCTTGAAAAAACTAGTTTCAGATATTACTCAGAAAAAAGTATCCTTTAGCTTTAGTATTATGTGTTATTGTTTTTGTGATTATTTTTACTATTTAATGTGATTATCTGGCCTGGTTCCTGTGTGGTAGTTGTGCAGTTGTCTCTCCATCTCAGCAAAAAAAAAATCCTATTAAATAAAGTTTATACAGCAAGATTTTTTCTTTGATATCATAAGTTATTATAAGTTAAAATGCTCCAAGTGATTTGACAAATAAAGAAACTACAGGCCTCTGTTTTTTCTAACTATTCAAAATCACACTAAAATCCTGATATTTTATTAAATGTCCTGCACACTCATGTCAGTGTTTTTAGTTACAACAGTGTCACCCAGCTTTATCGTCCGCATTTATAAATCTTGAAGTGTAAGTATGCGATAAAAACTGCAATGTTAGTAAGAGACGAATGAGGAAGATGTTAATCATGTGCAGTTTGTACACACTCAGAGTTAATTAGACCTTTAAAGAGGAGGTTCTCAAGCAATGTTAGTGAGAACAGCTTAGCCTTGAATAACAACTTAAAATGAGACCCTGGCTGTGTTCAAAGGAAACAGAACTTGCCTACTCAGCACTGTTAAAGCTCATTAATTAACACATGTCCTGTGTCCATAGAAACAATGTATAAAGGCTGCAAGTGTTTGTAGTTTTATGGGGACGGTGTGTTGCAGTATTTATTGGTCGGGTGCAACAACTTCCTACAGCCAACATAAGCTGGCTGCTGGCTGTGGCTTTAAATTTCCAGTTAAAGTGATACTGATTGTTCCTCAGCAGGAAAGTAAATATCCCAAAATGTCCGAAAGCTGGCATTAGACCGACAACAGTAACACAACAGTACAATTAAAGCTGAGTAAAACCTCAAACTAATACCCCAAACAAACAAAGGGTGGAACTGATCATCACAACTCTGTAGTACTTTGATTTCTATGGTTGGCCCAGTTGTTTTTAACATGAAAATATTGTTCATAATGAGATAAAATTCTTGAAGTGCTTAACAAAGCAAAGTCATTTGCATTTAACGTCCCAATGCTGAATTGCTTTGTGAATGAGGTCACTAGGATGAGGGAAAATGGCTTTTGAGTCCTGTGATTATTCAGCAGATCAGCAGATCAGCTTTTCATCGGAGATGAGGACTCTGTAAAAACTATTATGTGGCACACTTGATTTTTAGGAATTTTTCAGAATTGTCCTCTTGTTATGTTTTATCAACCACATTTTAATCCTCTTTCCATTTCAGACAGCACCTTTGACTAAATGTGTTCTCTGTTGGGGCCATTTTGCTGACTGTCTATCTGCTCAAGCTGCTTTGAAGCTGTTAGCTTTGAGTTTTTCAGGTCTGCTGAGCTTGTACTGTGTCACGCTCACTTATCGTAAAGGAAAAGGTTTGCTTAGTTCAGACAGTGCTTGCTATCTGTAAGCATGGTGCAAGTATTTTTTTTCTTTCATAACCTGTGTGCTGTGGCGTATTTGCAGGCAGGCATCTTTTATCACTCTGATCGGTGACATGTCATGTGGAGTACAGCAAGCAACCCCAACCAGGCTGAAGAAACAGAATAGTCTATGAATGTGAGCATGTAAGATATATTGTCAGCATCTTGTGATAGCTGTCTTTGGATCCACCGATAAATGTGTGTGTGTGTGTGTGTGTGTGTGTGTGTGTGCATGTGTAGCAAGTACAGTAAGCAGCCTCAGGAGTGATGGGAATGATGACAGCGTTGTAGCAGAGCTGGAGCTGAGCCATGTGCTCCACGGGGGAACCGGCCCTTTAATGCCTATCGGCCAATCAGGCAGGGGATGCTGGGAGCAGGCCGTCCTTGGGAACGACCTTGCAGGGGGGCCGAGGGATGGAGAGGATACAGAAGGAAGAGCGCACAGAGGGACCGGATGTAGGAGAGGGAAAAAAAAAACAAAAAAAACGAGTTGGTACAGAGAGTGCAGGGAGGATGGAGGAGCACTGAGTAATGGATGAAGCAGGGAGGGAGAGAAAATTTCCTGCAAATAATATGTGAAATGTATTCATCTCTACCACAAACACAATTTACTAGTACATGAAACAGACAGATGGATGCAATAAGTAGATGGATAGTTAGATGCAGACAGATAGCAGACAGATGAATGAGAGATAGATAGTTGAGGACGCTAAGAGGATTAAAAGTTCAGCTGCGTAGTTCTGCCTGACTCCACCTCTCCATCTCTTTCTCTCTCCCACAGTGGCAGACATGCAGACGTCACCCCATCCAGATTAAATTGACAGCATGCCACGCTCTTACATTGCATAAGAATTTCTCTGAAAGGGATGAAAGAGAGGAATAAGAATAGGACTCAGCTTTAGAGGTGGCAATAATAATGGGGGCACAAAAAAATGTGGTTGAAGTTGGAGAAGAAGATAAAGGAGATTTCTTGACAGTCTTTTGCCAGGGAAATGAGTGCACTGTTAAATTTGAATATAATTACTGACTGTATGGGATAAAGATAGACAAGAAGGTTGATGTTACAACCAATTTACAGATCAAATGAAACAGAGAAAGCAATAAAAAAACAACAGCTTCTCTGTCAAGACAACTAGTTGTAATTTGTACCATTTACTTTCTTGGTCTCAAGCAGTAACTACCAGTCGTCCAGCACATAATCCCCCTTAAAACCCCCTGATTATTTTTTTAAGCTAAGCTCAGAGCTAAACTAACTGTTTACCCCTGTTTACAGTGTTTATGCTAAGCTAATCTGACATATTAACTGCACAGATCAGTGTATATTTTCCAAATGTATAAGAATTTCTTTAACAATCAAATTTTATTTTACAAAGTATACAATAATAAATTTAACCTAAACATACTTTAAAAAAAAAAATTTAGATCCTGTTCATTAAAACACAGTAAACCTAATGCTCTAATGCTGCGTTCACTTGCAGAGAGAAGGTATCCAGACTTCTTCTATATGTGGAGTCAGCAGCAGGAGCAGCAATGCTGTGGTCCAACCAGCTGCGTTGCTTTGTGTGTGGCCTCATTCTGTTGCAGATGATAGAGCGAGAGTGTTTGCGTGTGCATGCGTGTGTCTGCCTTTGTGCATGTAAGAGAAATATGGTACAAGAGAAACTAAGACCATAGCGTGTCTTAATATGTTGCTGTCTGCATACGTCAGCACATTTGTGCATGAACCATGGCCACCAGTGTGTGTGTGTGTGTGTGTGCGTGTGTGTGTGAGAGAGAGAGAGAGAGAGAGAGTGGAGGCTTGCTGCTGCTGTGCCCAATGAGTCAGTGTGATGGAGTGCTGGCCCGACGCTATGCTAGTTAGGTAACCACAGCAGTGTTTCATTAAGGCTGCACCCAGTCACCTCAGACATGAGCCCCTGTCCTGTCCCACGGTCCCCCCCTCTGCTGAACCTCCAGAGTGACAAATACACACACGTGCACACACAGGGATGACTAAAAGGTAAAGACTGTGGGAAGAGAAATATGCCTCCTCTCTGTTTGCTAATTTTGGAAGTTCATTTGTCTTCTGAGTGTGTGTCAAGTGTGTGTGTGTGCACAAAGGGTAGCTGTGTGCGTGTCTCTGGGTCTTCTGTCCCCCAGGCTTGTCCACTGGAAGTGTATCCGTGCCCTTATCCTGAGCCCTGTTCTGACAGAAAGAGGCTGCTGTGTGCTCGTTACTGACTCTCACAGACATTGTACTCTCAGTGGAAACCTGTGTAAGTGACTTGGTAATTGGCTCTGCACCGGCTACACCTGCATTCACCCATAGAGTTACCGTGTACTTCAACCCAACTATAAGCTGCGTCCTGTACATGCAGCACCGATCGTGACTGAGGCCTTCATCGCTCAGCTAAACCAGAAGTGTAGTGTGAATAATAAAGGGAAAGATGGCTGTCAGAGTCACCTCAATGAAATGACCCTGGAGACAGGAGGAGGTCGCTCTGGCAACCACCAGTCCTTCCCCCTCCCTCGCCCTTTCCATTTCACTCCCCATCACATTACTCATCTGTCACACACGCTGCACACGTCCACGCAAGGATGTCCAACGCAAAGGTGCACATAAACACAGTAAAGAAAATGCACATCTAACATATTAGCAAATATGTTAGAGCCAAACCTGTCTCACAATGACAAGAGGGAGAGAACAAGGTAATCCATCATATATGTAAGCCACATTAAACTTTTCTATAAAACCTTCCTCTCAAGAACAGTGCCAAACTACATCCCATTTGAACACTCCGGTGCAGAGTAGTCGGCCCATTCATCTCCTCAAGGCTGGACTACTGCAGTGTACTATAGTTTTGGATTCCTGCCAGCAGACACCAGCCTGCTGTTTGGATACTAATGAGAGAGCACTAACACTACTAATTTCTCGTCTACTCCAGAATCCTGTCAGGAGAAGATGTAGTAAGTCTTATCCAAATCTGTCTATCTGTAGAAAGGCACAGAAATGTTTATAATGTAATGTTCAGTCATGGATAATTTATACATACATACACTTAACGACTGGGTTAATTTTCCAGCCTCTTATCAGATTACCTTTCCACACTTTGCAGCACCTTGATTAAGCTCTGTAGTAAAGGAAATAAGCTTAGCTGCACCCCAACTGCTGAAACATACATAGCTACATCTACAAATAGCACCAAGGCTTCAAGACACTTTGTTCAAAAAGGCATTTATTTATAGTTTAGGTCATTATAAATTCAGCCTGAAGTAGGAAGTCACTCACTGCAGGCAGCAGGAATGTCAGCTGTGCAAAAGATGACACAGAAAATACAAGTGCCAATGCTGGAAAAGAGCTTAAGTTTGCACTTTTTTTCCACCTCGTATGTCACCCTGTCTCGTGTCCTCTACACACTCCTGCTTGTTCTTTCTATTATCACCTCTCTCCTGCACTTCACTCCCTCTTTTCTCCCTTGCTCGTGGCCCCATGGTGAGTCTAATTCAAGCTGTAACATGTCCGTTACACTCAAAGTTTTAATACCCTGGATGTATGCTTCTTACTTATGCATTTTCTCATCACACATCTTGAGTGGATGTGTGTGCGTGCAGCTTGTGTAAACGGATGAGTGATGTGATGAGGAGCGAGGAGGAGAAAATGGGGTGGGGAGGGACGGGGAGGCGGTGTGTCTCTGGGGTCGTTTGACTGGGGTGACCCTAATGGCTGATTGGATAATTCCCTGTCCTCTGAGCCATCCCATGATGCTTAGAGGAAGGATAGCTCTCCCAAGGTTATGCATGCCGACACATGGAGGGGGACATGCAGCTTGCAACACAAACTGCACACATGCACACACACATGCACAGGCAAGTGAAGTGGAACCTTATCCCTGCCAAAGCCTGAGGGATTGTCACATTTCCATTTAAACTGCTACAGACATGTTATAGCACTAAATCACAGGTCGTTCACATCCTCACAAGAGCAAGGTGAGAGACGGACAGAGGACACTGTGTCTATACTATAAACAGATGCTCTTTGAGGCAATCTTGCTGGAAAACCTGCCCTCTGATTGAAAGTGAATAAGGTTGAAGCTGCTGATTACTCAATAAACAGAAAATTAATGACCAACAATTTGAATAATTTACTGATTAATTGACTGGAACAAAAAAGTCTAACATTATTACATGAAATTTGGTCTTTGCCTGCTGTGTTTTACATTATTGTATTGACAGAAGCTTTAAAACATTTTGGGATATTTGAAACTGACATTAAACAATTTGTAGGAGCAGCCCACAACAAACATTAGTTTAAAAGTATTCTTGTATTTGCTGAAAAAAATACTTTCATTATTGGCCTTGAAGTACCTTCAAGTATTGGTCTTCTCATCTGGAGCTTTTGTTCTTATATCACAGTTGAAACAGTTCATCAAACTGTCCTGTGTTGATCTTATCAAGTGATGACAGCTTAGAGATGTGGAGAAAAAACTTGCAAATGGACCATAAGTTTAAAACATTTTTTTCAGGACACATTAGATGATGTTTTCAACAGTAGATAAACTCAAACAGCTCATATTGAATGTCCAGCATGGCTTTCTTCATCCAGATAAGATCAACATATAAATATAATTGGATAAATGTCCTTCTGTTCTTGTGAAATCTGCTGACAGTGAGACTCCATTGATAAATTCAAACGTTGGCGAGCTGCTTCCACGAGGATTATGGAGAATTGTGGTTATGACTGCAGGCTTGATCAAATTGAAACAAACATCTGGACACACCCTGGCAGGCTAACAGGCTGAAACACACACACACACACACACACACACACACACACACACACCCACCTCATTAACTTGAGTAGCTCAAACACACGGATAAGTCATGATTCATTTGATTATGCCATGTTAGCTAGCACATGCTAACATGTCGTG
>OOFC01051313.1:26959-54035 GCA_900323345.1 Pseudochromis fuscus
ATGTGATGGGGCTAAATGTATTGGCGGCACGGAGCTTGCTAGCTTGTAAAAAGCCAACGAGCTTCGTGCCACCGATACATGAGCCACACCGGTGTTTAAGTTCAAAGCGTCGGAAAAAAGTAGGGGCTTATAGTCAGAAAAATATGGTATTTGAGAAATTAGAATTTTGTTATTAACGGGCACAGTACAATGTAAATACACTACCATCAGGATCTAATTTAAATAACATCTTCTCCTTCTGCCTATCAACTCTATAAAAGCGTAAACCACTGAAGCCAATCTGACCAGCAGAACAAATAAGATGCCATGGTGAGACGGACTTTTAATACTAAATCACTGTCAGGTAATGTCCAGGGGCAGGGACACTGTGTCCGTCTATGCTTCAGTTGATGTGTTGATGTCTTCAACTGTGTATAGAAATAGATGAAACAACAGGGCCTCAAAAATGAAGCTAAAGCAGAAGTGCAAAAACCTCCCAACAGCCACTAGATATGAGCTCCAAAATCCTCTGGATCCAAATGATTTTAATTAAAAAAATCCAAATTTTCAATCATGAAATACTAATAATTTTTTTCTGCAATTCATTCTGATGTCACAAAAATAAATCAATCCATAATTACATAGATTTGAGGCTTCAAAAAGAGGAATATTTAGGGGTGTGGTTAGTTTGATTGACAGGCCTGCTCTCCAATGAGATAACACCTGCACTTGAGTCTCATACACATTGGACAATGTCCTCATTTTTAAATTTCAGTCCCGCCTTCTCACTCCTCCCTTAATATCCAAATATGGTCACTTCTGGCTCCAAACAAACAACATGGTGACAGTCAAATATCAAACTCCTGGCTTCAAAATGCAACTCCACAAACCAACAGCCAACCGACACAAACCAACACGTTAGCGTTGTCATTTCTATAGGCTATACAGTCTGTGGTTGTTCTACAGTTCACCAATCTTTAAACTACAGATTACACTTTTATTCAACTTCATATCAATAAATATCGCAGAGAATTAAATAGAAGTGCAAGTAATAAAATAAATAAATGCCACAGTAACACAGATCCTATTGTTTTTAAATGATTCTCCAAGAACAGCAGCACATCAACCTGACAGAAAAATAAAAGGGTATAATGTACCTTTAATTTCCCTGAAGAAAATTACTACAGTTTACAGACACGAAGAAAAAGGTGGTATGTGTTTAGAGACTGTTGAATGCTTGTGTACCTGTGATTTTTGGTGCACCAGCAGACACTCATCCAAGTGAGCAAGCGTTCGGTCCACTGACTTTCGAACCCTTTTGCGAGACGTGTTGTTCTGCCAGGTCTCTCCGTCCGCCATGCTCTGGTACCAATCGGGCTGCACGGTCTTCTGGAGAGCCATGAACTTAGCCACAGTCAGTTCTATCCGCCCACCGCTGCCCCACACCGACACCGTCTGATGACAACAGAAAGACTTTTTCATTTGAGGAGACAGTTGTTCTTTAATCTGTTCACAATGACAAGAGGTACCTAAAGAAAAGAAGAAAGACTCCTCCCTTGTGCTTCAAAAGCCTTCACACAGTGGAGGCCAATTGTCATTTAATTAAGTGTCTAAGAAAATTTACCTTCATCTTAAAACTGCTATGATCAACATGTAAACCACTGAGAACAATGGACTCTGTGTGCAGCTGAAATCTATTGCATTACTCTTTGAAGGAATCCTGTAGAAGTTAATCCCTCATTTACTGCAGTTAATAATAAAAGTTAATTACATTTTAGAAGGTGTTGTGTTACTCCTTAAGCAGACGCCTATTCTCACCTTGTTGGTAGTGTAACCTGTGGGGCAGACGGCTGCAGGGTCTTGAAGCGAGCAGTACAACACAGTGTCATGAAGGCCTGAAAAAACAAATCACCACATCACTCGCGGAAAACAAAACCTGACAAAGTGGTTACAGTCCACAATGGTCGAGCACAAAGCAAGGTGACGGAGTCAGGTGGGCTTCATTACTGCATGTTAATGTGACGACAGTCTGGAGAGAGGAATGAGGTGCGGTCTTATCAGCAAACCCAGCTGCAGCGGGAGATCAAATGTGAGCAAAACAAAGGGCCTAATAGCAGCAAATGGTGTTATTACTTCTAATTATTCAATCGCTGCACTTCCCTTCTGGGGCTTTAGAGACAGCGCCGTTGTAATCCCCTGAAAGTTTACAACAAGTGACGCTACCGTGATTACATTTTTAATTTCAAATCTCGTTGCCTGCGGCAGAGGTAAAGCTTAGTGCCACAGCAACCGTTGTACAGCCAAGACAAATGAGGTCACTCTTCTGGGGCATTTGTATGAATATTATTCAAAATAGAGCGACCTTTTAGTCAGGCACAGAGCTAATCAGCTTTTCAATACTGAACTCAATGTACTGTATAATTTAGAAGCACTGCAATTTGTTCCGGTCTTTCAGTTTAGCCAACAGGAAAAATGTTCATATGTATACAGTAAGCTCCACGGATGAAGGGTGTGCGCCGTGCAAGTGTGACATTTGCATCAACCAACTGGTCTCATTAGTACAGGTGCCTCTGGCGGACTAATGCAAAGGATTAAATGACAACCACAACAGGGCAGAACTGCAACAAGGTTAATGAAAAATTAGTTCAATCAACTGTTCCTTTCCGTCTCTCCAGCCTCTGTCTAAGAGAGGAATGAGTCAGAGGAGATTTTACTTGTTATTTAGAAAACAAGAAAGATGGATATGTTTTAAATAACAACCAAAGATACTGATAGTTGAGGGATGCATAGTTGGAGTCTGAACACAGCAAACATACTTATTTATAATCACAGCAAAGATGCACACGTGTTTAGGATTACTTCATAAAAATTTAAGGGTGAACTATATCTGCAAATACAGATGATGATGATGATGATGATAATTAAAAATACAACTGTTCCAATGTCCAATTTTAACTCAAAATGAGTGTCTGCTGCACAGCATAATGGTATCATTAATTTGTTGTTTATAGGCTAAAACTCTCAATATGCTATAAATCATGTATTCTCATACCTAGTCCAGTGTTTTGACCAATACCTTAAAAAAATCAGTATATCTGAAGAGTAAGTAAACCTGCATTGCATTACAATGAATCACTTAACTCGATGTTAGATTACCTTCTAGTCAATAGTGAATAAATCTGAATGCATGTGAATAGATTTAGATGTCATCATAATTACTGTCTAATCAATTCTTTTTCTCTTCTTCTTCTTGAACCAACTATTTTCCTGTAGATAAATGTTACTACTGTGGAGGAGAAGTGGGGAATATGAAAACAAAAGTAGCTTTGTACCTGCAAACTTCCTGAATCCATCCTTAAACTCCTCCAACACTTCTTGGTGCTCTGCTCTAGAGAGAGAAGTGATGGAGATGTGAATCGGATCTGGTACAGAGTTCAGTATGTGTGAAGGTGTGCTTGAGGAATGTAGCTTACATGTGGGACAGAGTGACTTGAGTGACAGAGGGAAGGTTGCTCAAGGTGTGCAGGGTGTCCTGGGTGAGGTGGGGGACTGTGCCAAAGTGCGTGTACAGCAGACACCCTGGGACATCCAATGAGTGCTGCCCCGTGCTGCCGAGTCCCTTCAGGACACCAAGCCGACTTCTCCCCTGAACCACACGGGACAGCTCGAGCTGCAGCCTGCTGCCAGCCATACCAGTAGCTCTGGTAGAAGTGCTTTAAAAATATTCACCGTACTACACTACAACACCCAGCCCACAGCGCGGGTGAATGGCAGTGGTCCCAGTTAGCTAAAGTAAGCTACAAGCACAGATTGTAGTCACAGAGCATGGGAATTACCCATGTAGCTAGCTAGCCCTGCCGATCACGTGTTACACCTCCAGTTAAATATTCACCTATTCGAAGTTTGATATTTTGTTTTTGTTTCTTAAAAACACTTTAGGAAAACCTACGCATTGGTAATTATTTAAATTGTACGCGTTTTGATTGAAAAACGTGTCCCTCTGCTTACCTACAAAAACATGCAGCTTGACAGGAACTACAAGTCGCGGAAATATGTCGTCACAAATAGCGACAACAGCACTTAAAAAAACAGCCGCGTGCGCTTCCTTGTAAATGTCGTTCTTATAATGTGTTGCGTTTCATTCATTAAAAACCTATACAAATTCTTGTATTTAATTTAATTTTATTTTGTTTTACGGTTTTTCAAGTTGAGAGAGTATTTTTGTCTCGTTTATTGAGAGGAACACAGTTGCTATGGTTACTAGAGAGACGCCGGACCCGCAGCTGAAGTCTGTGGGATACGTAGTCCCTAAAGTTTTCATTTATGCAAACGGCCAGCCTGGAAACATGGTGAATTTACTTCATTACCCAGAATCCCATATGATCTAACTCGGTGGCAGTTATGTCTGTGTTTTTCAGTAGGCTCTTTGTATGGACTTTTGGAAATGTTTTGACGATGGAAATTAAAAACAGTTCACTGTTATGGTAAAGAAGAAACTAAAATGATAGCTGGGACTGCCTTATAGTAATATAAAAAGTGGTAATGACATTCCCAGGCCACAATCCTCACCTGCTCAGGTGGAGAAGGTTCGGGTCTGCTGACAAGGTAAGTTTAGTTTTTTGAGTTATGGTGAAACTGAGAGTCTGCCTTTGTCATGACTGCTTCAGACTTCACTATTTGGGAACACGGAATTAAACTGTGGCTGTTCCACATAATAAATGCTCTCTTAACCCTTAAATGGTTTGTGCATCCCAGGGGGTACACTCATCTGATATGCATATATTCACCAGCTGACAACTATTTTGATAGTCGATTAATCATCGACTATTAAAACGATTAATCAAGGAATCATATTATGAATCACGTGATTATGAAATGGCTTTTATTTAGCTATCAGCTTTTAGATTTGCATGAGGTTGTTTAATTCATTATTAATAAAGACAAGAAAGATGGATATTACATTCAAAAATACTTTTTGGAATAATCTTGGCTCCTGATATTAGCTGCTACTGATACAAGTAAATACAAAATTTCTATTTCTAATCCAACCACAGGCATGGTGTTCAGCATTGATATAAAGTATCAAAAAACACTGGCAAGTGATTCTTTACTGGACTGGCCTTGACCACTATATTGTTTACTTGCTGCTGAATGCAACTCTGAGCAGAGGTACGAACGAAGGGGAATGCCTCAAAGTGATGAATTACATTTTCAACACTTTGATAATCAGTCATTCTGAAAGATACGGGTCCATAAAAAGGTGTAAAAGAAACAAGAAAAATCTCTCATATGTTTTTGTTTTTAGCCTTAAACTGTAAATTTAATCCATATTTACAGGTGTGAATCTTATTTAATCAGTGTACACATATTTTCAGCGGAATCTCTGTCATGGTAGAACATAAATAGAATTAATTTAGGAAGCAAAACATGGAACAAAAGTAGCTGATAAATTGTTTATAAAGTATTTTAAAAGCTGACATGAACTATTTAAAACAGGAGAAACTGTTGAATCTATATCCTTATTATAAAATTAAGGTCATAGTTTGAAAAAAAATCATGAAATTCTGTCAATTTAGCTGAGATACATCAGAAAATAGTAACTAGTTAATTAACAATAATCATTTTTGTGTGCTTGCCCATTCAAGGGTTAAATAAGAAACAGAGACATTTTTTGTACTTTCATTTTTCATACTTTTCCCCCTTTATTCTGAAATCCCCTTGAGAGGCGAAGCATAAGTATCGTATTGCATGAATGAAAGCAGAAGAAGCAAATCCCTACTAATGCTATGTATGGGCTATTGGCTCATGTCAGGGGACGTGCTAGAAATGTCATACAGATGGCCTCTCTCAGATACTCACAGGCTTGCAGCTGTACACACTGGCAGCCTGAGACAGAGATAGCTGAATCACTGCTGGTAAAGCGCAGACTTTTGGACATCTGGGAAATGATTTTGAAGTAATCTGCAGATTTAAGGCAGCGACTAAGCTTTCCTGTGAAATAATCCTCAGGCATCAGGCTCTCGGCTCAGCCACCAATTTGTTCACTGTGTTGCAGCTCAAGGTGTCTCTGAGCTTGTCTAGGCATTTTCAAGCAGGCAAAGGTGACCATGGGACCATATTTTGTGGCATTTTCTTTAGTCTCCCTTACAAGCAGTACCAGTTTACACTTAAATGTTTCTTTCAATAACAGATGCATGTGAAGAATGGCGATATCGATCAGTGGAGGAAGGTGAGAAGAACTACCTGTTGATGCAGCAGGCTGTGTATATTTGGAAGTTGGAGACTTAACTGTTAGTTACATCCTTGCTTCTATTTGTCCTCTTCTTCCCCCTCAGCGAGTAGAGATGGCTTCTGAGTTTGCTGTGTCAGAGGTCTTCTCCCACAAGAGACCTCATTCAGGAATCAGCAACCTTGCTGTACCATTGCAAAGCTCAGAACAGTTAAGAGACCACGATGATGCTTACAGTGAAGGTAGGTCATCTAAAAAATAAATTCTCTGTAGAAATGGCATTCAGTTTGTACAGCTGGAGACCTAATAATGATATATGGGTTGTTGTTTCTCACAGCTCAGGCTCTTTTAGGTGATTGGTTAGGCAGTAAGTTGAGGTTGGAGCTGGAGATGGAAGACGAAGATGACCTAATATCCTCCACTGAGATGACAAGTCCTGCTGCACTGGCTGTTGCTCGGCCTACTGCCTCGAACTACGACAACTTTGATGGTACAGAAACTGTCACCTTCTCAACTAACCTGAGGCTCATTAATTTTAATCAATCAAGACTGGTTCAGATTTGATTTGGTTAGTAAATCAAGATGTTTACACTTGACATCATGGGCTGTAATATTATATACTGAGACTATTAGAGAAGGTATACATCATGGATCACTACTCCTGAAAACAGTTTCAAAGAATTTAGTCATTACTATGGCACCCTGATTCAAAATTCAGTTTAGATTTTGTAATGCTTGACTATAGACTGTGTATAGATGGTGGGATATATGGTGGGAAGAGTGAAGAGGCGGGTCTAACCCTTGAACCTGAGGACACTGCTGAGGACATCGGATGAGACTTGAGTTCAGGTCCAGTCTCAGAGGAGACCAGAGCTTTCAAAAACAATAACCAGGCCCCTAAATCATCATCCTGTTGTAGCCAATATCTACTTAATGATGAAAGGATTTTCAAATGGACCACCAGATCACTGATAAGAAGAATTGACTCAGAATGAGTTGGTCAATCAATGAAAAATGTATTGATTGTATTGATTTCAGGATTGAAAATTATTATTTTTGAATTGAAGTCAACTGGAGACAAAGTTTTTTGGAGCCATCCCCTAGTAGTTATCAGGAGTATTGCACCTTTTAGCACTTCAGCAGTGGGCTCATTTTTGAAACCTGGTTGCTTCGAGTTTTCAAAACAAGTTATATGTTAAAACAAATTGCAATGCAGCTGAAACTACACTATATGCAATGTTTACTGACACTGACAACATATCTTAACCATGAGTATATTAATTATCACATCATGGTGTGATGAACTGAAGCCCATAGCTGCCAAGACAGATGGAAGGGATCATGCGGACAGATGGATGTTTTTGCAAAATAGTGAAGTGATGTTATAGAATAGAATAGATTGTACAGCAGTGTGTACAATGAAATTGTGAGCACGGCTCCATTTTGGTGCAACACAGAAAATAACAAATGAAAGAGAAAAAAATAAAATAATTTAGGTAATGAAGGGACTAACTAATATTACAGCGGTGTATTGCACATAGAAAGTATTGCATGTAAGAAAATTCACATATTGCACATTAAATTATTAGTTGCACACATTATAAAACATCTAAAATCATTGGTGCTGTCCTTAAAAATAATCTAATACATGTCACTTATGCAAAATTCTTAGATCTTTATAAGTGCTTGGCTGAGGAAGAAGAGCAATCCTCTGTTAGCAGCTTCCTACAAGACCTAATGAAGCAAGATGTCCTGGACTCTGGGATGATGGAGGAACTTGCACTTGATTCTTGGCAAACGAGGAAGAAGTTCAGAGACCCAGTCGTCACCATGGAAGCACGACACCAGCAGGTACAGCAAGTGACCAAAGTGTGTGGCAAATTCCCCAGGTTGCATAAGAGATGTGAATGCTGTGGGCTGGGGAAAATGTCATGGTGCTGAACGAATCAAGTGGAACGATGGGCACCCAAGTTATGTTCTCAATTACGCAAATTGCTACTGATTTCCACTGAAGGTGCGAGAGAACCGCGCCCGGCGGGAGGCTGCAAGGCAGAGGCAGCAGAGAGAGAGGGAGGCTCAGCGGGGCGCCCGAGAGGAGGCGAAGAGGAGGGAGAGAGAAGATGATATGAGGAAGAGGCAGGAGGAACGTAGGCAGGAAGAGATGGTGCAGCAGGAGATGGTGAGACTGCGACGCCAGATGGAGGAGCGGAGGGGCCTCGAACAGCTGGCTCGACAGAGGTATGGTATCCACAGCAACCACTGGCCTGTGCTGAAGTCCTTTCAGCAATCCCCCATATCTGAAATTACTCTCAATCCCTTATCTGATCACATTGCTTGGAGCCTGGCCTGCTCCACCTTCTTTTATTGGAATGAATGGATTAATGGTGACCTATTACCATTTAAACCTGGGATGCACCTAATCTCTGTGACCCAAACAGCTGTTGTCAGACAGTCACTTTGGAGGGTACATAAACAGTCCATACATAAGCCACCGGTGAATGTGTCAGAAGGCAACTTTCAAAGTGAGCATCCTTTGTGGAAATCTCAGTCCATGGAAATGATATATTGTTGCAACTAATAGTAAAACTGATACTTTTCTGTTTAGTAAGAACCTGCCTGGTGAAATAATCAAAGAAACAGGACATAGAAGAAATACGCAGAACAAAGGGCCATTAATATTTATACTAAGAAAAAAATGTTTAAACGTGATTGTAAAACAAGGAAAACAAATGGAGAGCACACATGAGGCTAAAGGGAGTGTCATTCGTATTTTTGGGTATTTTGTAATGATCCAATGTAAAGGATAAACATTTTACTTTGTCTCTCAAACAGCTGGATTTAAGTTCATTGTGTTTTTTTCTCAGAGTTTGAGAAACTAGGTTTTTGTTAGTGATGAATTATAACAGAGTTTTTAAGTTCTTTGTTCAGACATAGTGCAGAATAAACGTGTTGGTTTTTTGTTGGTTTATTTTGCACTACGTCTGAACAAAGAACTTAAAAACTCAAACTTAATAAGAAGACATGATGAATGTTTTTGAGAGATGAATTATAATGATTATTTTTTCTTAGGTTCTGGAAATCTAACTCTGTATCAAAATGTCACATTTGGAGGGCATTCAAATTATGTTATACGACAACCTAACAGAGATTTGCAATAGAAAAATATCCAAAAATAGGTAAATCCCAGGAGGTAGAACTATAGACTGGTGTGGCTCCATATTAGATAACTTCTTTTGTGTTATGTGGTAATAACTTTTTTGTGAACTTGTAATTTTTAATATACAGACAAAGAACTCAGAATTTATCCACTTTTAACTGTAAAGTTTGGGATTATCTGCAATTCTTCTTTAGTAATAAGTGGACTAAGCATTATCTTTGTGTTTGTTGTACAGAGAAAGGGAAAAAACAAAAGTGCAGAAGACAGTGAAAAGCCAAAAGACAACACCAGCACTTCCTACAAAGCACCAGCAGCTGGACACTGAGCGACTATATAAGGAGCAGAAGGTTCAAACAATGGTTCACATGAACAGCCTGAAGGTTGGTATCTGTACTGTGCACATTAGTAGATGAATGGTTCATGCTACATATTCATCCATGTGATTTCTCTTTGCTGGTGATCCTACATGTGTGTGTACATGCATTAGTGTCTGCAGAGGCATTTCTCTGGATGGTATTTAGTGGTGTTGGACCGAAGGCTGCGTATGGGTAAGGCCATGGCTCTGTGTGACTGGAAGAGGAAGCTGAGAGCATGGCGAGCATGGCGAGCAGTGGTGTGGGCAGAACAAAAGCAGCGTGAGGTGGCAAAAACAGAACAGGTGCTGCGAACTGAAAACAGGCAAGGACCCAAACGAGTTCATATGAAAGCATCACATTAAGCTGCAAAATTCTGTTTTACAATAAATTGCTCAATGCAAATTATTACCAATATTCAAACTTAGATTAAGGATTGACTGTATCTCTGTCAGCCGCACAGTCATTGAGAAACATTTTTTCCCTGATTCCCTTACCAACAGTAATTAAGGGTCAAAAATATGATCACATCTGTTACCTCCTCCAGACAATGCCAGCTGGCTGTGGAAAGTGACCGACGGCGGTTGCTACGGCGATGTCTGAATGACTGGCAGCTATGGTGTCGCACGGAAAGGGAACAACGGGAGCTTTTGGCCCAGCAGCAGGAAACAAGACGCAAGATAGCTGCCTTAATCAGCGCCGCATCAACAAGCAAACTCCAGGCCACGGCAACCCCGACTCATCAGCTAATAATGGCTCCACCTGAGGCACCCAGGCAACCTGAGACCACAGAGAAGGTAAGAGGTGAACAGCCAAATCCTCGTCAGGAACAATACACTGTCTTCAGTAATGCTTCTAATGAAAACAATCTGACAGATCACATTTTTAAAAGTGACCTCACACTGAAGATGGCCCAGTGTGCTCTGTTGGAGACCTAATTACCGAGGCGATGAATATGTTTTGGGAACCTAACTGGACAGAAATGTTCAGTTCTAACTCTTTTCTTTGCATGGGATAACCTGAAACGTTCTCAGCACCAGGACAGAAAAAAGTTTTCCTGCTGAAATATTTAACGCTCCAGAGGGAGAGAGTGGAAAAGATGATCAGGTGTAGAGCAGATAGAAAGAAAGCCAGAGAGAGAAAACATTGTCCTTCCCCTGCTCTCTTTTTACACATTTCTGTCTCTACTGTGACTTTCTTTTGGCTTACTTAAAAAATAAAGATGTGTAGGAGGGACTCTGGGGGCTCAAGAAACAGAGCAGGAGATAAAGTTACAGAAGTTCATGGAGGACGGTCACCAGAGAAGCCATACTTGCTGAAAGGCCCCCTCTGCTTATGCACCAGGATTCCAGCAGGACAAAGTCTTCGACAAAGATTGATTTGCCCTGGGATAGCTGGAGACATTCATGCTGGATTTGTAACCCCCTTAGGCTTTTTGTAGACTTTGCTGGTTTAATTCCCCCGTGTACAATCCTATCCTCTCAGTTCTGCTTTATTCTCTGTAGGAAGATCACCACAGGTCAAGCTCCTCAGCCCCTGACACCCCTGCAGTACATCAGGATAACACCCCTGTGGGTATTATTTCCCAGCCCTCTCAGCCATGGCAAGTGACCCGACGCCATGCAGCACTCACGGCCTCTGAGCTTCACGAGGCGAGGTGGAGAGGGGAGGGAGGTGGCGCCACCTGTTTAAAAAGCGCAGTGTCACCTGGCAGCAGGTTTGAAAACAGACATGCCGTCCAGCAGCAGATCATCACACAACAGAGGAAGCTGCTGAAGGAGCAGCAAGAGCAAATCACTCGTCTGAAGGAAAAGGAGAGCAGGATGGGCTTGGAGCTGGAAATGGAGAAAACTGCACAGCTGACCCAGCTATCAGTGCTAGCAGCCTCGAGACAAAGGAGCATCAATTCCAACCCCAGGGAGCAGAGGTAATTTGAGGCTCCGAGTCTCTGGATGAAAATAATCAAGGCGACACATTTTGAAATAGACTGATTTTGTGTCCAGGTCACCTCACACCCACAACGATGTTAAAAACGATTTTCCAGACACTGCTTCCTCATATGCCATCCAAAGATTTAAAGGGTGAAATCATTGGCTTTTAAATGGATTAGAAATAGTTTACCTGTGCTGCACAGATCACGTAAATCTCAGAATTGTTTTCATTGCATCAAGCCATCGTGTTAGTTAGTTAGTTCTTATGAATGGGTAATAAACTATCACCATCAATCGGTCAGCAACATTTGAATACTAGTTCATCATTAATGAAGAATCGGTACAGTAATCTATTACGTCTGCAGTTGTAAATGTGAATATATTAATTAATAAATGTTTGGCACATGCCCTGCAGCATTATCCCACAAGGTTAGAGGT
The DNA here is from genome assembly GCA_900323345.1 of Pseudochromis fuscus. Classification (NCBI taxonomy): domain Eukaryota; kingdom Metazoa; phylum Chordata; class Actinopteri; family Pseudochromidae; genus Pseudochromis; species Pseudochromis fuscus. The sequence continues at coordinate 39,047 of OOFC01051313.1, forward strand.
CAAATAATCCATTAGAGAGGTCATTGTTATGGTTAAAGGCACACTCCAGAGAGTTTTGCGTAGGTTTTATTGAGCTTTTACTAGTGTGTACTATGTGTGTGTGTGTGTGTATATTCTTGTGCATACTATGTGTAGCCTGGCTTCGCGTTCGGCTCTTTCTGATTGAAATTCCCAAGACAGTGCACAGTAAGTAAGACAGCCTCTCTAACTCCACATGCCTGAAATGAGCTATTAGCTCTAAAATGATTTCAAGATTATGTTTAACCACTTAGCCTCACTCTCGTCACACCCCAGTGTCTGTTATAGTGAAGACACTTATTGTTTTCATGACGTACACGAAGATGAACCAGGGTAAAATCCAACCATCCCTTAATAGGTTTCTTTATTAAATCGAAGTTACAGATAGATTTTAAAGTTCAGAGAGAAAGTGTGCGAAAGTATATACTTTGTAATTTCATGCTTTATATAATTATATATTTGTGGGTCTGCAGATGAAATACACTTTTCAAGAAACCTGTGCAACCTTGGGCATAGTTTTAGAGTAGTTTAAAGGCAAAAAGTTTCCAGATTTACAGACAGTTTGATGCATGTCAGTTGAGTTTGCCTTTTGTCAGTACCTTTCTGCATTAGATTTGCAGAGAATCAGGATGATGTGAACATGCAGACACAAGAATGATGGCTTTTGTTTCTGAGCTCCTGGCCGTGATCGTTACTGTTGCAGGGCATCGAGAGGAACTGGACAACTTGACAGTGAGTGTACACCTTCAAGGAAAGCTGTCACACGGACGACATGCCCCCATCCAATCATCACAGGTTAGTCTGAAGGTTGCCTCAGTTTGCAAGCTGAACAGCAGGGCTCACACAAACATGTGCTGAGGCTCTTCTCAGGGAAATTAAATGGCTCTCATACATACGGAGAGATTACTTTTGTGAGCGCGAGTGCTTTTAGGAGATACAGGCTGACACCAGAAGCACTCATATTTTGACTTCCTAATGTGTGTTCAGAATACATGAGTGAGACGTATATAAACCTGCACTCCTGAGACTTCTGTAGAGAAAACTGTGCACTCAATTCACCTCTGCCCTTCATACTAAAGCCATGGAGGCCCGAGCACATCAGCGCGCAGAGCGAAAGAAGGAAGTCGAGGAGCTCAAGAAAAAGAGGGAAGAGGAAAAGCTGGTGAGAGTGGGAAGCTGTTTTCTACAGTAACAATATTTTCGAATTCAAGTTAAAAAAAACAAAAAACAAACACATTCAATAAAAAACTTTCAGGCTGAAATGAAAGCAGCTGAGGAGCTCAGGCAGAGGGAGGAGGAGGAGGAGAGACGCAAAGCAGCAGAAAGACGGAGGGAGCAAAAAAGGCTGGAAACAGAGGTGAGATGTGTTTCATATTTAATGGCCATTCACAGAGGAGCTGAACAACATGAGTCAGAATACAAGCAGTCCTCTCCTGTGACACACTGCAGTCACGTTCTGTGTATGTGCAGAGGGAAGAGGAAAAACAGAGGCAAATGAAAAGACAACAGGAGCTCCTGAAACTGGCCCGTCAACACTACCACAGAACCTTGTTACTACGGCGAGGCCTGGCACCATGGAAACGCCTCATTCAGCTCAGACGAGCCAGCACAGAGGTAAATCATATGTCCTGTCTATTTAACCTGTCAGCTTTACAGCAGCCTACAAAGAATCAGCCCACCCCCTTGATTCTGGCTGTGAAGAGCTCTCTAGGAATTCAAATTGAAAAGAAAACTGTGCACGGACATTTCAGGATCTCCATTCTTGCAGCAAAAAGAAAGATTTTGACCTCAAAGCACTTTAATTCCATACTTCTGAATAATAAACAGTCTACCTGGCTGTCCATTAAAAAGAGCATTTGCAGTATCTGCTTTTTCCAATAGCTTGGGTACAGTTATTCGAATGCAACACAAAGTGGACTCTATTAAATCCTTTTTATAATTCAAATCTTCACAAATGGCTGTTTTAAATTGGCTCACAGACCACTGCTGGCTTGGATTTGGCGCATCCTCTATTTATGTATTTGACTTGCCTGTGAATAATTTATACATAAATGATTATTTATTACCCTCGGTGCTGGGATTTTGTCCATGTTATTAATATGTGTTTACTAGTACTATATTTTCCCTGGTTGTGAAGCACTTTGAAACTTTGACTCTCAGAAAGTTAATCACTATTAAAAGTACAACAAACCACACACTGTGTATCCACAGGCAACCCACTCTAACACCTTTAATAGACTGATAATTGTGAGCAATGAGCAAACTGTTGTGTTAAAAATACAACTCGGCAGCAAGATGAAACACCCCAAGCTAAACGTAAAGCTACACAACACACATATACCCACCACTCAACGACACACTTGCAGTGTTGCAGAGACACACACGCAGGGCAGAGGGAAAATGTCCAAACAAAAGCATGAGGCACAATTTTCCCTCGACACTAATGTCTTTTCATCTTCAAAATGTCCCTGCAGTGAATGCAGAACATCCTGTGCATACATGTTTCACACCAAGACATAAAATCTCTTTGTTAGACATGAGACACAGTCGAAGACGGGCACCTCGACATTTCATAATCTCCATTGTTTCTACCTGGCACATATGATTGAGTTTGGATGCATTCATCAGTGCAAACTGACGCTTTTTTTTTCCAATCCCTGCCAGCTGGCTGAGAGTCATCACAATCTCTTCCTCCTGAGGCGGTGCATGCTACGCTGGCAGCAATCAGCAATAGAGTCCCTGTCTGAGAGAGAAGCTTGTGCTGACCAACTGCACCAGCACTTTTTACTTCGGAGGAGCTTAAGCTGCTGGAAAAGAGTGTGTATGCACCCACAAAACACACACATACACAGACCCAGTAACTCCATCAGGACTGGCTTAAAGCAACACCTTTTCTTAATCTCATCCTCAACCTGCACTCAATTATGTTTTTAGATCTCCAGTCTTTAAAGAGGAACAGGTTTGACCATTTGCTGCTTCTTTTCTTGTCAAGGCAAAGGCCATCCCTACCACTCCGACTTACAGAGTAACTTGTTTTATTGCTAAAAGATGGGTTGAAGGTCCAAATTCTCATCATTTTCCAGTCTTTTATATGCAGACCAGTTATTTGGAGTGTGCTGCATAGCAATGACAAACTCTTATCTCCAAGTGAATGTTGCGTCTTGCAGCTGAAAGACTGGCGGATGATTCAGGAGGAGCGAGCAGAGCGTTTCTATCGCAAGCGCACTCTGAGGAGGTTTCTGCTGGCGCTGCTGGACCATGTGACCCAGGAGAGGCTGATGGAGTGTGACCATCAGGAGCTGGCTCAGGAGCACAATAACAGGTTCGCTTCCTCTGACTCTGCCATATGTTCACTGTATGGGTGCTACAGTAATATAACCAACTAACAGGGTGGTATATTAAACGTATATTAAATTAAACAGCTTGTAAAAACTTTAATTACAAAATGGGAGGAACAATTAGAGCATTTTGTGCACCAAGAAGTCTGTTGTATGTATGCATAGGTTGACAGCTGTAATATTTTTTTTATTATAAAATAAAGTGTGTTTTTGTATGACAGTCCTAATGCTGCTGTGCTGCCATGACACAGTGTAACTCATGTGTAGCTTACACATGCTGAGCCCAAATGATGTCAGAGCATTTCAACCAATCAGGAAAATCCTCCCAATTTTCTGATTGGTCGAAATGCTCTGACATCATATGGACTCATTTAAAGTAGAAGTGACAACGATGGGTGAAATCAGATTTTCTGAGAACCAGCTGTATGCTCTGTTTATTTTTAAACTATAGTTTGTCCCTGAGCTTTCTATTCCTCTCAAGACTTTTCTATAAAAACTGAAAGACCTGCAGATTCAGGTTAAATACTGTAATACATTTCTCAAGCAGTTGTGAGACCTTTCCTAGTATAGAAATATGCCTGCTTTAGTGTATCATTTTGTATCTTTTCCACCACTATCATCTCCTTGACTCCAGTGCAGCACCTCATATCTGCTGGTAACTCTTCATATTATGATTAATGGTGTCAGTTGTGTTTTGTGGCTCGCAGCATAGTGTTTCTACAGTAATAGCCTTTTTCAATACCTCACAGTGACTACACTTAATGAGCAACTCTGATATATGGGTTGTGCATACAGACTCCGTGGATGACACTCTCTCTAATGCAGCTTGGTAACATGCTGGTGTTCAGCCACTGACTGTCACTATGCCAATTATCTTGACTTGGGTTCACAGATGTCAACCTCGCTGCTAAAGGAACAACCAAGACGTTCCTCAAAGTCAGTAAGATTCATCCTCTGTGGAACAGAAATGTCTGCACAAAATTTGATGCCAGTTCATCAAATAGTTTAGAGACTGTAGCCCTGATCCACTTTAATGACTTTATTGTTTTTATTGTCATTGTCACAAATCTGAAAAGTTTCTAAACCTCAACCCGTCAGGTGTAGTCTACTAAATGACCACAAGCTGCAGGTGACTTCCCAACAGGTGCCTAGCTGCCATTGCCAACATGCCCCAAGTAAAATGTGAAAACCTATTAGGCGTTGTCAAGCTAGAGGTCCCTATAATCCAGTTTGTTATTGCTCACATGCTCTCTTCCCGTCTGTCCCTCCATCTGCCTGCATTTCAGGCGGGTGCTGCAGCGATGTTTCCTGGCCTGGAGGCAGCTTCCATGTCTGCAGCGCAAGGAGCGAGTGAGGGACGAGATGTGGGAGAAGCTGAGCAGGAAAGTGTCTGAGGTTCTGCCTGATTTCTGCTTCAATCCACTGTGAAGCCTCTGGGAGATGCTGGCAGTGTAAACTGTATACCCAACACAGAGACCACACACATATCTCAGCATCACTCTGGAGATGACACTCATACACATGCAAGCAGAAGATGATTACACCTGTATTGTCACGTTCATTTAATAAAAATAAATAAAATCCATTTCATACACACACATCTGAACTCTTACAATTGTTAGGATACAAAAAAAAAAAACCTCACTGAGGACTATCAGCAGCAAAAGCAGAAAGCAGTGAAAAGCTAATTTCTCATGACAGTAATGATTCATGTGCTTTTTTTCATGTCTACTGTTGTTTCATTTGGGAGCCCATCTGAAAACAGCATAAAACAGTCAAACTAACAATATATTCATAACTATGCAATAAATTCCTATAAAACTTTAACTAGCCTGTTTAACTAGCTTGTGCTGAGATGTTTCATTGATCTGTGACAAACATCCATGATGCATTTCACAAGGCGAGTAAGGTGAGGTGTAGTCAGTGTAAAGGATGAAGACAGTACACTGAGCAGAGAAACCGTCCTTAAAAAGGTGCGTCTATGCATCTGTAAGTGTCGTCTTGTGGTTGATGCTGTGCTCAGAGGTAATGTTCCCGCGAGGATCAACAGACTGCCATTATTGTTGTTTGGCATTCACTTGTGTTGTTCTTGTTTGCCATCTCCCACCAAGGCACTAGAACGCAGAGGAGACATAAGGTCACAGTTCAAATCCAAGGAAGACATTCAGCGTGAAGGAAACGGGGATATTTGTTTGGCAGAGTGATTAAGGAGCAGTGGAGTGAGGCAGCAGTGGTAGGCGTGTGAATGTAAGCGGATACAGCTGCATAGAGGAGACGCCAGTCGTCAGTCACATTAATGGCAGTGAATGTATCTCACTGGGGTTTGTAGTTGTTATTGCTGAGCGTCAAAGTTAGTGCAACTCCACAACTGCAGTGACACCGCAAAGCATTGCTGAGAAGCGTCTTTTTCAGGTTTTCTGCCAACAGCCAACAGCCAGTTTAGGTGAAATTGAGTTTAAAGGAGCCATGCTGCCACCCAGTGGACAAAAACAGGACCTCAGCCACAATTCCCAAAGTCTGTTTTCTTAATAACAGGGTTGTGCAACAATCTCTTACACCAGGTCTGCAGGAGAGGGTGGATTTAGTTTGTCGCCCATTGTCATAAACTCAGACCAGTTTCCACGGAAACCCTGAGAGTAGACGCCAGTGTCCACGATCAGCCCGCAGTAGGCGCTGCGGGCAGTTTTCTCTCGCAGGGCAATTCGTGCTTCCCGCTCAGTCACATTGTAGCTGATGTTGATGACCTGTACTAACAGCAGGTGGAGCAGGCCACCGGTCACAATGCTGCAGTACCACGCGCAGGTGAAACAAAGTGCAGTGCTGAAACACACACAAGGAAAGAAGGTGGTAAATTTCACAACACAGCACAGCATACACAACAGACACTTGCAAAACTTTTCCTCATAAATCCTCAGCAACAATCTTAATTAGTTTCTTTTGGATGCTGAAGCAACACATACGCCAAGTACTTTATTTAAAGTGGAGATCAGTGGACACATCACAGTTAAAAGAACCAGTACTGTTTCATCTTCTAGACATGATAGCCATTCACTAGCGTTGTCCTGATGGTCTATTTTAAGTGTGCGACGCCTGCAGCAGTGCCAGCATCGATCATTTTAACTACCGCACATCCACTCGTTGCTCTGAGCAAACACAGGGAGTCTTTATCCAATGGTTGATACGCAATGCTCCAAGGTTCTCTTGAAACTGATTCAACACTACACTGAAAGGAGCCTGATGTCTAATATGCAGGAAAGGGACCTCACAGGAGAAAAAAAAAACCTCACATAATTCGTGGAAAAAGTCAAAACACCCCTCGGTGTCTCAGATAGTTTCAACTGAGCTATTAACAGAACGTAGTGTTGCTCTTGATTGTTGCTAAAAGGCTTTCTGCTATTTTCTGTTTCCATGGGCTCCATCTCAAATGTGAATTTTTATCTCAGTGTTGAGCTTATCTCTGCACAATTAAGCACATGTTGAAGTTGTCAGGCTTGATTCTTACTTTCTCTAACTAACACTGCATTCTGAATGGAGATACTCATTTCATTTCATACTATTATATTAGTTTTTGGCAATTCTACACTTTAATACAAAATGAGGGAAACTTACTCGCTTTGATGCCCATATCAGTGTTTATTTTAAAATAGTTTTAAAAAAAGACAAATCGAGGTTAATGGCACAGTAGTTTAAACAATACCAGCCCACCAGGAGCCTTAAAGCTCATTAATTAGCACATTAATTGTATTTATTCATATGTACTAATGTAAATTTGTGGTTTTACAGGCATTTATGTTGACTCTGTAGCTGTCTTTGTGCTACACTGCTTTTCAATAGAAATAAAAAAGATGTATCTATCAAACTTAATTCTTAGCAATAAAATAAATGTGCCTATTTGGTAATGATATGTTCAGTGACTTTAACAAACAGATAAACATACTATAAATGTGAAACTGGATTTAATACTGAGCAGGACAATTAACAGTCAAAACTTTCTCTATTTAAAATCTGTTTAGGAATTTTTACCTTATTTGTATATGCAGGCTATAATATGCTACATATTATATTTTGTCTAATATCAATTACACTGTTATAATTCAGACTTTCATATCTGCTATTTTGTACTTTAAAACTTCATGATTATTTTTACACTATCTGAGTTTTGGGGTGAGTATAAATGGGCTACAAGGAACACAAAGACACAAAAAGATTAAATCAAGACTGTCTACTTTTATTTTGAAATTGGGTAAAAGTGTTATAATCATGTTAAAATATATATCTACATACTGTAAGGCTGGATCTTAGTATTTCTTTGAATCTACCATCTGAACATGAACACATAAAACATAATGTTGAAGTACTCTCCCCAGCCCTGCGTCTGCACACTGTGTATTCTGGTTTTCAGTACCTGTACTGGTTGTAGACTCCGGGACAGTAGAGTAAGGCGGTGAGGAGGTTTTGCCGTGGACACACACTCTGCAGCACCAGGCCGATGCCGTACAGGGACGTCAGCAGAAAGAAGACGAGCGTGAGCAGGAAGCTGCGGTGATTGGCCTGTCCCACGCAGCTGTTTATCCTACCCCGGCGCCGACAGGAGGGGATGCACAAACACACAAGTACACACACAAGCAGACAAAACATTGTACTGAGACCCCAGGGTTACACCACACTGCACACAGACATGCACACATATCAGTGTGAGTGGATGAAATGTAGAGTCCTAACTGTGATTATTTGAATAACAGATGCTGATTCAACACAACATACAAATATGGTTCACGGAGACAGAAAGTGTCAACAGCACAAAACCACTTACTGGGTTTAAGCTCATTTCCTGAAAAGAAAAACAGCAACTAAACTGTTTCAAAACTGATTTTTTTAGATTTGTTGAATAGACTTTGTAGGAAAGACAAGCAGGTGACACACAAGACAACTTCAGTGTTTCAGATGTGAAACTGAGAGAAAGAAAAGTGACGACAAGCCGAGTGAGAGGGATTTTTAATGGAACCCACCAGACACAGTGGTGGTCGAGACGCAGCACGCAGACACCACAGATCCGACAATGTCCCGCCCTCGGGGGCCGCACCACCCTGCACACCGGACACCAGTCCTTCCTGCTACCTTCCTTCAGCTCCACGTCCGCCTGCTCTGACGACCCTGTCCGGTTGGCCACTGTCATCGTCACATCATGCCTCCCCCCATTGAGAGAAGGGTCTCTGTCCGGCAGGGGGCTGTAATACGTCACCGTGCTGTGGACGGCCTCTTGGTTCGGCCGCACAATGCCAGGTTCTCTCTTGGTGTGGACAAGAGCTAGCAGGGTGAGGACGACCCCTAAACTTACCACCGCTAGCTGAAGCATCCCGACATCCCCGTGGGGAAGCACCTCTGTGACGAACAAGTAGTACATGTAACCCAAGGAGAAAAGAGCCAGGCTGAGGAAGAAGAGCGTGCGTCCCTTCTTGCGATGGGTGAAGTAGTAGTACCACAGCACCAAGCCGGGCAGAGCTGTCAGAACCACTATGCCAAGCAAGAAGTGGAGAGCAGCGAGGTGAAGCAAGGCAGGAAGGAGGATGAGAGGAGGGATGATGGACAGTTCCAGTTTTCGGGCCCCACCCCAGAACCAGGGCACACGGATCCGGTCTGTGATGACGGCAGCCACCTGTGACAGGGATTCAGGTTTCTGAGGTTCCCTCTTCAGAAACCTGATAGAATAAATAAAAGGGTTCAGTGTTTTAACTTTGGGTCCTCATGGTGCCAAAAACCAACATGGCGACCGCAACTCAGAGCTCCTATTTCCATTCTATATACAACCTATGTGAGAAACATAAATCAATTTGAGCTTCTACTACACAGATCATGGTGATTCTTGTGCTTTCTGTGCAATGACAAGTAAAATGTTTATATTTTCCAGTCTTTTATATCATGGGTTTAAGTAATCTAAAGATGCCACATGAGGAATAGTTTTCTGGTATTCAAAAAAACGAAGAATTAATTACCGTATTTTCCGGACTATAAGCTGCTACTTTTTTCCGACGCTTTGAACCCTGCGGCTTAAACACCGGTGTGGCTCATGTATCGGCGGCACGAACCTCGTTAGCTTTTTACAAGCTAGCAAGCTCCGTGCCGCCGATACATTTAGCCTCGTCACATCAGACCCGGTCAGAGTGGACCACATGAAACTGTTCGAATAAATTCAATAGAGGCTTATAGACAGGTGCGCTCAATAGTCCAGAAAATATGGTAATTAAAAATACTCAGCAGATGAAAACAATCAATACGTCTCTCACCTGTCACAGGCATCATCCAGGTCCTCGCAGTCGCAGCAGCAGGCCGCGACATGGCTCCGCTCTCCGTGTGCGTTCACATACTCGCAGCAGCACAGGCTCTCCCCCTCCTCCTCCAGCACTTTTTTGCCTCGCTTCTTCATGACACACAGACCTGCAGCCTATCAGATGATACGAAAAGTTTATTAGGACGACCATCAGCTTCATTTGTGTGATCATTTGTGTGGTATTAACCCCCAAAAGGAAAATTCTAGATAGCAGTTCAGCACATCAGAAAAATGGCAGATGAGAAACATCAAGTGAAACACAGTAACTGAAAAGAGCTCTAAAAGCCCACTTTGCTGACATGGCCTTTTCATACAGCAGCTTACCAGCCATTTGCATGTGTTTTAAACAGTGGAGTGGTTCCAAACAGATTTTCACCACTGAGTAGACCCTACTTATTTAACTTCACAAAGTCCCCCTCACATCTGCCGCACATCTGTCATGCTTTAACGATTTACAGAAAGTGAGCAGTCCCGCCACCACCCTGCTGGCCTATTTATAAAGCACAGATGGATTTGGGTTGAAGTTGAGGCGATGCCAGCATTTATAACAATCACAGATCTTCAGTGTCCCCTTCAATTACAGATTTCCTCAACAAATCACAAAGTGGGATTAATCCCTCAGCCGCTGAGGAGGCCTGAATGAGCCTCTACCTACTAATAAATCAATACATGACTTACTGTGTTAACATTACTGATCAGACAATGAGCAAACTAAAAAAGGACATCAAGGTCAGAAAAGGTCATCAGCCTCTAACTGCTCAGTCCTCTCAGGCAGTCTTGGTTTTTGGGAGAGAATACAGATTGGGCGACGCTGATTAATGGGACTGTGGGAGCACCGAACAGCACATCTGCTCCCTGACAAAAAACCCACTAATTCAGCTTATAGCGTGACTGCAGCGCTCAGCAGTTTATGTCTGTGGTGTGTCACACTTTTGACTTGCAATGGCTGCGGGACTTTAAAAACCTCTGCTGAGAAAAGTGCATTGTCGCCTTGAAATATATCATCCAGGATGGCTAGAGTTCTCTCTGTAAGTGAGCTTAAGAATATCAAACATCAAATTCAAAAGTCAAGTGATTAGTTTATTATTCAGCAGGGTGGAAAACAAAAGATTTGTCAGCAACCTTTTATCTCTAGTATTCACAGCTTTCCTATTGATTGTGAAAATGTGTGATTGTGTCCCCTCCATGTGACATTTTATAAACAAATTATTAATTTGAGACAATAATCGTTTTGTCTTCATGTTATGGCCCAAAAAATTAAGTAAATAAATCCAAGACAAAAAATCGGAATTAGGTAGGTATTAGGCTTCAAAATGAGACCAGAGACACATTCACTCTCTGTTGTATCCTCGAGTTCAAGGGTCAGACCCGCCTCCTCACTCCTCCCTCTATGTCCAAATTTGGTCACTTCTGGCTCCAGTTATGATTAACACTTTACATCTGGCACAAAAATATAGAGTCAAGAGGTTTTATATGGGGATACATCGCAGACTCTTTCATGGTGAAGTGCAGTGACTTTGCTGCAGTCATGTTGCCAGGCAACCAACAAAAACTCATTTCCTGATGCTAAACTAACCAGTTCTTGACTGAAGTTTCATGCTCACAATGCTAGAGGTTGGATCAGGATCAAAATTAAGACTGGATTAATTTGATTTGATCAGATTACCTGAGAACAACTCAGTGTAAAAGTTTGTACCTGGACCAAAGTGATTTAATCCAGTGTTGCTCTGAAAAACCAGCACAACAGGAAAATGGATTACCTGATCCCTCGATACCAAAATATGGGATTTACAAATTTGCATCATTCTAATCCAGATTAAACTTTTTGTCCTGGATGGATCCAAAGTACACACTGATTTTTTTTTTTAGGTCAAACATTTTTGCCTGCTCCTCATCCTCCTGCGTTAAAATGATCTATTTAAAATAATACATGTTCACACCGTAGATGTAAGATTTATCATCTTTCTTTAATATACTTGAAGCTTGAACATGTAAGACATCTGGGTCTGGCTTACTGACGGTCCTGAGAGTCAGAACTAAACAGGGTGAAGCAGCATTTTTATTATTATGCAACAACAAAAGAATATTTTTTTTTTCTTTTTAACCTTGTGTTTTACCTTATATTTAATGCATTTTTTTCAGGGCAGGTTTAGGGTTTTAACCCATAACTGGGTCACTATTGAACTACATGCTTAATTAACATGCTACATGCTTAATTTAACCCTGTGTGATGGTCTGTTTTTATCTAGCATTTTGTTGTTTTTACCCAAAATGGTGTTTGGTTTTTTTTAGCTAGCATTTGCTTAATTTCACTTTCACTTTTGTTGTTTAGTGTCGTCACAGTATCCAGTATTTTATCCACTGGACACAGCCAGGTTATTTTACTGGGTTATATTACCCCAGAATGAAGTTAGTCAAATATCCACCCAACATTTTTTAGTGTGTATGAATAGTGCTCTATAAATAAACCTGCCTTGACTTGAAATCACTATAAACTACAGTTTTTGTGGAGACACTGTGGCTTAAAAACTTGCTTTACTTAAGATTAAAATCCTCTTTGAAGACTTGCTGTCATCTTACTGTGTAACCCCGGAGGTTGTTTTCCACATGGCAGCCAGTTGTCCGCCCACTGTGGGTCACAGTTAACCCAGATTCCCACGCCTCATACCTTCATACCGAGCTGCAGTGTCACCGGCACAGCCAGATCTGAATGCAGCCCCGCAGACATACGGTCACCCAGCGGGCACATACCTGACCACCAGGCAGCTACATGCCGACTCAAACCACGTCCCCCACCGGGCTTCACAGCCGAAGTCTCGGAGCAGGCGGCGCCGAGGAGTCCGCTGTTTCTCGCCGCTACATGGCGCTCAATGAGCCGCGGAAGTCTCCAGAACAACGGGCGCTGCTTCGGATCAAATGTCCGTGGTTCACCGAGAGCTTCGTCTAAGTCCGGGTCCAGGTTCTGGTTCTGGTGTGTAGGGGAAGTCCTCCTGTCTGAGTCTCCGCTGCCAAACTGTGAGCAGACGGTCTACCTCCTGACGTCAGACGAGGAAGCCAGTACTGTCCCCGCCCAGGACTTCAGTGGCTCACACCTACAGGACACAACGTACGGCCCGCGGGCCAAATCCGGTCTCATGTGGCTCGAGGGATGAACTTACAAAGTCTGAAAATTACATGCAAGACACGAACTGCACTTTGCCATAATTTTATGTATATATTTACATTTACAAGAGACGGGATAACTTTCTTCCTTAAAAGCTCCCACTTCAGTGATGAGTCAGTTCAGGTGGACAGGATTACTACACACATGTCTAGACCTTGACAAGTTGTTTCAATCATAAACTGCAATACATATGTTTCAGGCCCAGATACCTGTGACTGAATGTTTTGTGCCTTTGTAGATCCACCGTGATCTGTAAATTGTAATGCAAACATGTAAATTATAAACTGAGGCATAATATTGTTGAAATTACACTTATTTTTCAATCAATATAAATTTTTTACTAATTTTTTAAATCACACATCAGCCTGGGCAATTAAAAACACCATGTTGAAGAGTTACTTTTGAGGTTTATTTTACTTTGCAGTGGAGGAGGGTGATTGTTGTAAAAGAAAAACATTATATTGTTTTTTAAGGATTATTAATTCATAAAAAGACACTTCCACATTTATGATAATGAGACATCCTGGAGGATACTGACCAGCTATGCATATAAAACAGAGAAAATGGATATATCTAAGCATGCAAGTAACATGCTGCAAAAAAGGCATAAAGTGTTAAAAATATATACACTAAATGGGCAAAAGGCAGTTTAATTCCTACTATCAAATTGTACGGATATGATCGAAGATATATAATATTTCCTTCAGGAAAGAATAAGGACAGGCTACTGTTTAATAATTAAAGACAGTCTCAATCGTGTCGTATTTCACCTGTTACAAAGAGACAAAGACATTTGGCATTTGTCCTATCTAACCGTCCAATTGTGTTTTTTCCAGTAGCACAGCAAACAGTCTGTGCAGCTCTTACATCAAGTATTATTTTTAAAAATAGACTTACAGAATCAGAGCAATGTTGACCTGTAAATCTCTAAAGTCCTGCTTTAGTCGAGTCTGGTACATTTCACTTTGTGCTGAGAAAGATCAGCTGCATAATCACCAGTTATGCAATCGGCACTAAAAGCCGTCCCATCAGTGGATCCAGACACTGAGAATTATTCAGATATGATCTTTGCATCTTCCACACATGCAACTCAAGTGATTTGTGCAGCTAGTAAGTGTTTTGTTTTTTGCATGGTCACAGCCAGTGGTGTAGTCTACATGATAAGCAGGTATACACCGTATACCTACTAGCAAAGGTTCAGAACAACAGTAGAATTCTGAAGATTACTTCATCAACTTTCTCCTACTTCACCTGATGGCTACACGGAAAAGGGACTGTTTTCTGTATTGGAAATGCAAGGCAGGGGAGTTGAGCTGAGGCACAGCATGACAAGGCGAGTCAAGTCGAGCCAAGGCGTGGCGAGTGAAGTCAAGTCGAGGCGAGGCGAGGCGAGGCGTGGTGTGGCGAGTCAAGTTGAGCTGAGTAGGTACCAGCGGAAAAGATCACTGCTAATCAACATCGCCAATAGAGGCTTCAGACCCGATGTTGATTAGCAGTGACGTTTCACCCACGGGATGATAACTTGACTTGGTACAGTGATAGTACCAAATGACACAGTGTCAGTGTTTCAGTAAGTCTGCTGCTGCCCTGTTACTACTGCTGCTTTGGGGACATTACAGCTGCAGCTAACGCTAGCTTTAGGGAGCCTGATGACTGGAGAGACTTTGTGCATGTCTGTTTACATTTTTCTACTGATGTTGTAATGATACAAAGCTGGTTAAAAGTCAGTTACTTTTACTTTCAAGCTTCAGAGAAGTTTATTGCTGTTGTTTACGTGATTTTTTTGCACTTGATTGCTGAAATTTTATTTATACAAGTATATTGTTATTTATTTATTCATTATTTTTTTCTTTATTTGAAAGTTATTTGTCTTGTCTTGTCACTGGCTGTTCAGTGGTTAATTAATGTCCAGCTGTTAATGACTTATACATCTTGTATTGCTTACAATACATTTACATTTAGATAATACATAACGAGTCTTTCATGATCTCAGTTATGTGTGGGTGCCTACCACATTAATGAGCGTGGTGGTTCTTATGTGGGGCTGTTTTAGAGCAGCTACTGCTCTGGGAGGGGGGCTGTGGGCCAGATGTTGCTCCAGGATGGGGGTGTATGAGGCTGGGATTGGAAAAATTAGAGTAT
>OOFC01051314.1:7545-50368 GCA_900323345.1 Pseudochromis fuscus
TCGTCTGGACAGCCTACATCAGGTCTGAGTCAGGTGGTGTTTCATTCGTGCTATGACTCAACCACAGGGACAGTTAAAGGTAGTTGGCAAACCCCTTTACCCCTCTGCCCACACAGCTCATTTTAGCCTATATTTACATCTAAATGCTCTCATAATAACTAAATATACCACACACCTTGCACCATTGCACCCTGAGAGCAAAGTGGTCAAAGAAACAATGCAGCAATATCCACACACACAGAGGACATGTGTCACTGAGTCCATACATGCCTGTAGCAACGTAATTCAGAAACAGCAAACAGTATTACTGCACCATAATGAAAGCATCGTGTCTCCCATTGCCAAAAGTGCATCAGCTCAGACCAAGTGCTGTGCTGAGAGGATGCTTTTCAGTAATAAACCAGACACTGCAAACATCCCATTGTCATACTGATAAAAACGGCTCCATATTCATTTAGACCATTATATCGTAACACTTTGCAAATTCATCACAGGGTGCATCATTTGGTGCACGACGCAACATTCAGCACATCCACGAGACCACCGGCTGAGTGTTTCATGGTCAAAAACAGACAAAAAAAGAAATGCTGAGATAAAACTTGGAGCATTTTTTTTTTTTGTTGTTGGTGAGGGACAGAAATTATTCATGATGTTAGCTAAAAGGAACACATGCAGCTCTAACATACCCATGCATCTCTGTGATGTCCCAACAGTTTTCCAATATACTTGGTAGGCGATCCTGTGTAAATATCTGCAGGACATCTCTCCATCTCCTTTTCAAAAAATCTAAATGGATTCACAGCTGCTTATTTTAAATTGCAGTCTTTTATGCTACTATTTTTTTTTTCGGTGCTTGTAATGCTTGGTCCTCCGTGTGTCTCTCCGTCTGTCTCCCTCCCTCCCCTCCTTGGTTTTCTCACTCTTCACCCAATCAAGAGATCTGGCCTCTGACCCTGCAGCTCAATGCCATTAAACTCCATTCAATTGTGCAGCTTGTAGCACCTTGGAAAAGACAACACAGTTTGATGCAGTCCTTGATATTTGCTTGGATGTTTTCTTTTTTTTCTGCACAGTCTCAGTAATCACCTGGTGTGAAGCATTTGCAAAGAGAGAAAAGAGGTTTTACAGATTTACAAAATGATTATTCAGACATTGCACATGTATTTTAGACAGTATGGATATGGAACTGAAAACTGATTTTTGATATGCAGTAAACTGTATTTATACAGTATATTATTGGAGGTAGGATTATGGGAAAATGTAAAATCATTTAAAATGGTAAACATGCTTAGGGAAGAGACAGTAATTTTTTGGATAGATTATGATTCGTAGTGCTGAACTGCAGTCGTGTGCAGCTTTATGGGTTAAAATGTGAAATGTAAATTTAACAGTGTAACTTTTCTCACACTGTAAATGAAAACATTGCAATAGTATGTGCATACTGTATGAAAACTATGAAATACTGTAAATGGAGTACATTTATATAGCGCTTTCATGACCTAAGCTAGGTCCCAAAGCACTTTACAAGGCAACTCATTCACCCATTCACACACACATTCACACACCAATGGCTACGAAGCTGCCATGCAAGGCGCTAGCCACCATTGGGAGCAACTTTGGATTCAGTGTTTTGCCCAAGGACACTTTGACATGTGGACACAATGAGCCGGGGATTGAACCCACAACCTACGATTCACAGGCGACCCCCTCTACCACCTGAGCCACAGCTCAGTAAGTAAAAAATACATCAAAAGACCAATAATCAGAACTATAGTTATCACACTGATCTAGATAAAGTATTATAATTCACAGGAACCTTCTTACAGTGTGCATGTGTTTACTGTGGTATACAGACTAAAGCCTTTTGGGGTGAGTATGAGGCTGTTATGATTTAACCTGACTGGTTCAGGCAGATTAGTCTCATGTTGAACAATAAACCAGTTGCAAATATGTTCTAATGGATTTAAAAGGTGGAGTCACAGAGTCCGAGTTGTTAATACTAATGTTATTGCTGGAGGTTTCACTCCACTGCATATCATTGCTATTGATATTAATTAAGTGTCTTATGGAAAAACATCAATGCAACGTTGTGAATCACTGTCCAGGGGAATGCACACAGCAGGATTCATCTGACTGCAGCTGAACACAAGCGTCTACGAAGGGTTAATGAAACCTCAGAAGACAAATCAAAGCCGCACTGTTGAGTAATTTGACTGTGTTTATGGCTTGCTGTTATCACCTATTCAATATGGTTCTTCTGTGGGATTATGGTCCATGCATGGATCACAAAGCCTTATTGGATATTGATCGAGTCATGTGACTCCGTTGTTGTGAGACAATGGACACAAAACAAAATAAAAGATGCAGCAGGTGGCAAAAGATAATGTCCAAAATGACAGTCCTGCTGATTTTTGTGTGAAATTGTCTCAGTCAATATTACGTTTATGGTCCTTCATGCTGTTCACTGTCACTTCAAACACTGTGGGACACATTTCCTGAAGCTCTTGATGTGTTTTGAATATCACTGAAATCGTTTGTCATCATTTCCTCTCTTATCAATTTCTGTTTTTCTTTTGCAGCTAAAAAATAAAAACAAAATAGCCCCCCCCCCCCAAAAAAAATGTATGTATGGTAATAAGTTAATGATTTAAATGATTTTCCAAGCTCTCATCAGTCTGTGGGTCCAGCTGCTCAAATCTAAGAATGTATTTTCTTTGTTTATTGAATTATAATGTCATATATATGGAGTGTGGACTAACGATCAGAAACAGTTCTGAAAAAATAAATGTTTTACTTTTAATAAAACAACAGAACAAGCAGTAGTGCCATATATATGTATATATAATGCAATGTAGCATTAATACACAGTTTTTTTAGATTTTTAAAAAATATTTATTGTATTCTATAAATTGTATCTACTTTATTCTTTGTTGTAGACTCTATTGTATTATTGTTATTTGATTTTGAAATGGAGCCAAAGTTTTTCACATAAATGTACTTGTATAACTGGTGCGACAATAAACATCTTCAATCTTGAATATTAGAAACAGTATTTAATAACTAACAAGGCCAATGGTTATTGCTGTGTAGTTTTACAACATCCACATATCTGCTGGATCCCAAGCTTCTTGTTATCAAAACAATTTAATGACACACCTGAAAACAAGAACGTTATCACTCTTTAAGTGTGATTTAAAAAAAACACACACAAAACACTCAAAGACAGAGAGCATTCGTATCATAATTCATAAGATGCTGTGTTTTGATCTTCCCTCGACTCACATGTAAACATGTGTACGAGTTAGATGAAAGAGGTGAGTACACTGTGTAGTATGTATGTCACATATTAAATCATTAAAAATCTCTCGACAAACAAAAATGATTGACACAGTGTTGTTGCTGGGATGTTGTGAGTGTATGTTTTTGCCTTCAAGAAACAACTTGACTAAAAAAACATACCCCTCATCTGTATTTAGTTGTATGACTAATTATCCTACCATGATCCTTTCCCCATCTCATACTTTGAATAATTCATGAGGAGAATCCTGGGTGGTCTCACTGTATCTTTCTAAAAAAAACTCTGATTTGGCACAATGTGGGAAAGGCAAGAGGTGGGAGTACAAATGAAAAGGAAACACGAAAAAACAGAGATCATTGAATTTGAATAGAGATCTGTCAGAGATGCTTGTCAAAGGCAATAGCCACGGGCTGCATTCAGTCAAACATGCATGGGTAGGATTGTGTTTGCATCGCCCGTGGGTGCTCAGGTAATGTCACTGCTTAAACACTGTTGACTTGTGAAAAACAGTACAAAACAATGTAGCTAGAATTTAATCAAAATAAACATGTTCAAGTTTAATTAAATTGCGTTCTCCGTTTCAGATTGCCTCCAGTACAAACACTGAAATAAGATTACCAGACACAGTTCATGTAACTTTGGAAATATTCAAGTTGGAGTAAACTTTGTAAAAGTATAGTACTGTAAAAAACCCCAAAACAAAACACTCAGCTACAATAAATTACTTTGTTTCATAGAACTGAAGCTCACGTTTTATACAAATGGCCCTCCTCAGGTGGCTGTCATCATTATAGTACTGAAACACATTTGCTGCTCCGTTGACTCCCTCGGGTGCTTGAGGCAGGGGAACACCCTCAGTACTAATCACTAAACCACACTCAGTCCCACAAGGATCTCATGATTATAGCAGCTAAAATTACAACATTTTCTACAGCTATTCTTAAAAGATGATTTTTCTTGAGAGCATTACAATATTCATAATTGCGAGTCAAGGATAAAAAAAATAAGATTGTTTGAAGAAAAGAAAAAAAATAGTCTGCACATCTGTAGCACACCTGTTCTTTAGATATGCAACACAATCCTCTAAACAAACACATATGCATGATATCATTTTGGAAGTTAGGCTCACTGCTCTTTGCATTATGATTATTTTCAACAACTTCCTTTGGGATTAATAAACTTCTATGTCACACTATTTGAAAAAAACAATCTTAAATGACCTCCACTTTCTCTCATTCTTTCCTTTTGTTCACTTTATTGTGTTTCATGTCTCCTTGAAGTTGCTTTCTCAGTGAAGGAGGAGCAGCGAGGATCCGTTTGGGACGGTGCAGCTCTCTACACAGCAGCAGTTTAGCTAACAATAGCCCTGGGTGATTAGTTTAAGCACTAGCATAGGGGTGGATTGGGAAGCTAATATTTTAACAGTGGCCCTGCCAAGCCAATGTGTTCAAGGTAGTTTCAGTGTGTGAAATGTTTGATGAGTACTTCTACCTCATATTACACACACAGTTGCTAAATTTCAATCACCCAAAAACAATGTGATCACAGACATAATATAAACGAGCAGCTATCATAATTTAATGGAAGGTCAAACAAAACTGTCAGACATTCAGACAAAGGTTACTACGCTTTCCTAAAGTCTTTACTATGGGCGAGAAATATTTGATGTTTCTTTCTGTAAAAAAATCTGCTCTGCCCTAATGACCACAAAAGCTTCTGTTTTTCATCAGCTAATTTACCAACATCTCTTTAACTGAAGCAGCCAGCAGACTACAAACTATGAGTGAAGTTTAGCGGTGTTAGAAAATAAGTTATTCAAGCAGGATTCCTGTATTAAAAACAAAGATTTTTTCATTTTAGACAAAGATAGGAAGACAAAGTCATAAGTTGGTTTTAAAAGAGCAGTGAGGCACCCATATCAATATTCAGAGGGGTTCTGTTTGTTTGAATTGATACTGTACAGAACAAGTTGTCGCTTCTACTGTCCTCATTCTGTAGAAAAATATACTCAAACTTTATCTGAGGCTAATGTTAGACTTCAGCTGTCTGAGCAAATTGACTCAAGTGTGTGTCTTTCAAAGTTGTGTCTTTTAGTATAAAAGTCCCACAAAATGTCTTTGCTGAGCTTTGGAGACACAGGATTCTGCACTAAAAATATTCTAACGCCAAAAAACGAACCCGCTAATTTGTTTAGTTTCAGATATAATTCAAAACATATGTTTATGTAACTATGAGAGATGTTAAAGGGGAATCACAGGAGGACAGTTTGACAGTCAGTACGAGCATTAAAAATTATCACAGCAAGCAAAACCTGTTTCAGTGTTCATATGGGCACATATCTATTGCTTCAAAACACAGATGTGAAAAGTGAAAACATCTTTGGAGCATGTGAACTGTCATCACAGCAGTGTTGGAGATAGCAGCAGCAGCAGCTCACACTGAACTGTTTCAAACATGGTGTGAGTCGAACTCGTACTTGGCCTGCGGAGAGCGAAGCTTAAATGTGAGCAAATCCAACAGAATCTGATAGGATGTCACTGTAAGTATTTACAAAAACTCGAGAGTCAATCAATTCCAAAATGGTATCAAATGTCAGCATCGCTGTAAACACAGCTCTTTTTTAATCTTCAGGGACAAGAGTTGGCATATTGAATTTTGTTCTCATTGGCAGACTGGCTTGGGCTGGTCTGGCTAAAAGACAGAATCTGCACTTACATAAAAGTTAGCGTTGTATTTGATCAGTGATCAGATGAAAGAGTAGAGAGACAGAAGGCAATTCTGCTCGACTGTTTTAATTTTTTTGACTAAATTTGACAGATAAGTAACAAGGTATTTTTTTTCCAAGTTATGTTGCAACTTTTGAGCACTTCATCAACATGAAAGGAAACATGATATACACCATCTACCAAGGAGTGTGTTGCTGGTAAGGTCTAACAAATACAGCTGGGCTGATAACTCTGGCAGGCAGATTGGTCGACTGATATTAGCTCACTGGGGATATCTGTAGTATCAGGGTATTGTCTGGCTGATAAGAAAACGCAGTACAGGAAAACCAGACCACAAATAGTTGGATTTTTAATGTTACAAATAACAGTATACAGTAAAGAAACTCACATGTGCTGTTACTGAGAGGTAAGAAGTACTTTACATGTAGCTGAGAGCAGTGAGGTTGTGATGATTTGTCAGCCAATTTTGCAAAGGATATAGATTTGGAGACACCAAAACCAAAAAAAAACCCCCCTCTGTGTTTATACAGTAGATGCTTTGAGGATTTCGACTTCTCACAACCACTTCTTCACATTAAAAGTTTGTTGCCACCTGGAGACCTGGGGCGGGTTTCATCAAGTGTCTGTTTGCTGAAGATAAGCCGCAACTGACTCCACTGCAGACAGACCCTTTTGCAAAGAAATCATTAACATGGCTATTTCTCATGGCACTTTACCAATTTCTCCCATCGTTTTCAGCATCCTGAACACTGACGGTGTCTACTTAACTTAATGACTTTCTTGACTGCTTCCAGGTAAGTGAGGGGAAGTGTATAATCTTTTAAGAAGGCGGAAAGGTAATGCTTGAAGGAGGGAATGGCTAATAATGTTTTATTATGAAAACAGATTAGATTAATCTTTGGATTAATCAGTTGCTCTATAGACTGCCCCACAAAAATCTTATTATACCACTCTCACAACCCTGCAGGATTACTAAGGCACTCTTTCAGTATGCTAATTAGTATCCATACTGCATTCGCTAACCCATTTATTATATTTTTCCAGAATTGTAATTGATGTTAAAGTTTATATTTCACTGAATGTGTTTGTGGTTGAGGGATGCTATGATGTCATACACTTTAAAAACTGAAGGGTGAAATATTCGAGTTAAACTGCTGCTGAGGATGGATATGGATCCTGAGCTCTGTGCTTATCTGCCGTGGCAGCTGTTTTATAAGGCCGCCACACCTCCTAGCCTCTGTCTGGCCAGGCCTTGCTACATCTCACAGTCCATCTGTTGGTGTCTGCTGACAATATCAGCGTTCCCAGAGCACACAGCCTTGAAATACTTCCACACCTGTTTACTCACTTAAAGATTTAAACAGATTGTGGTGTAATAGAGACACACAGACGTACTTATTCTACAGCTGCTGCACAATTTTCTCTGGACACTTTGGCCAAGTTTTTGTTTGCCAGCAACTTGAAAGATTGACCTATGAACGAGCCTCCGAGGAATATGTGACTGAGCAAACATAGTGATGAATTTGGCATCTCATGTACTGTAATTTAGGGGCCAAGTGCTTAAGGCTAATGTTTCTGAGATGAAGAAAAGTTTTCTTTTTTCTTTGTGGATGTTTCTGAAAATGTTGTTGGGTTTTAGACATATAATCACTTGTGTTTTAGCTTCTTAAACAATAAAAATGTAAAAAATTAAAAATATTGTACTGCAACCATTAAACAAATTGTAATGTGAAGTTGAAAATAGGCATGAAATATACTGTGCGTGACAATGTTTTTCATTTCAAGATGTCATATATCAACACTAAACTGGTCATGATGTTGCTAGCAGCAACAACAATAACACCAATAATAAGAAATATGGTGACAGGACACAGCATATCGCGTAAAATCAAATGTAATGAGGTAGTAAAATTATGGCTTGTTCTTGATCTGGATTTGGAAGCAGCAAAATAATCTTCAGTTGCATATATCTGAAGACAGTAGGAGGGTAAAAGGTCACGGCTACAATTGGGTGCTAGCTTTTAACCTCTAATGATAATGAGACATTAGTTCAAAAAAGCCTGAACAAGGTGAGGTGGTAAAATATCTGGATTGCAGCGTTTTGCATAATTCAAATGGAGTGCACAATTGGTAAAGTTCATTTCAATAAATAATTATTACGGTGAGTGGCTCTATGAATACATCCCAGATCGTTTCTCTTCTTAACTTGGAAAAGATATTTGGCTTGAATGTTATTTGGTTTTATTGCTGACCCCTTTCCAACCTTTTCCATTGAGGTTTCAGTGTGAGCTGCCACAAAGACTAGAGCCAAAAACAACCCTGTACTGCTGTTTTTGGTACTTGTTCCAATGTGCCCCTTAGGGTTGCTTCTCAGGACGCTGTGTCACTATGACAGAAAAGTTCAGGGGAAGGGTTATTGGTTCCAATCTGGTGGGGGGAGGAAAAGAAACATGATAACTCTAAGCTAGAGGGCACAACTGTGGCCTAATTATGGTCCAGATGGTCTGAATAGGTAGGATTTCCAACAATTAATTACTGAGGGTCTGTGTGCTACAAATGGCAGGCATCCCTCAAAAGGTGTGAGCAAACATATCCCTGATTGTTATTGAACTTGAGTATCTCAGAGTGACTGCTTCTGTCCAAACAATGGATTTTAAAGAAATGAATGAACATCCTGATGTTTTATCTCATCACATATAGTCCTGTGCTGACACCATCTTAAAAAAAATAAAAATAAAACTTACTTTCTCTTGATCATGAGCACATTGTGCCAAATTCAATGTGTGCATGACTCACTGATCATTTCTAAGTATTTAGTAGACCCGGAGCACTTTGGGCAAGAAAAATAAAGTGCCGGCAGGGAAAATTTAAAAGGCCTGGTCATAATTCAGAATGGGGGTTATTGTAAATTTCTGGCACTCTATTCATAAAAAGACATAAAACAGAGTTCTGCTTTTCCCAACTGACGCCTGACTGGTCAAATTTTAGGGAGTTTTATCTTTCGGTTCAGACAAACTTCTCTCCCCAACAATATGAAGATGATGTGTGGTTTTGTCTTGGCCACTGGCCACCTTTTTTTTTTTTTTTTTCTTTTGTGTGACAATTAATTTGATATATATCATGTATGACAAAGCCCATGGGCCCTATTACAGGATTCAGGATATCCAAAGGGTCTTTTGAAGACACTTCAAACCTATCTTCTTTCGACAGATACAGTACACTCTGTTCTGCTCTAATAAGAGAGGAGAGCTGCCTGTGTCTTCCCCTACAGTCGACTATTTTTACAATGTAGTAGCGTGCTTCAAGTTAGAGAACATAGGGCACACTTTGTAGAGGGGTGCAGAGTGCAGTGGAGGAGAGAGGCAGGGGGAGGGGAGGGGAGGGCATTATGGAAACTAGTCGTAATTAAAGAGGAGCAAGTGAAAACAGCACAACACGGCACAATCACAGAGCTTGTGTGATCATGGAGTCAGGAGTGTGAGATAGGACAACCATCTGTAGATGTAAGAAAACATAAAGGGATTTAATTGTGTGCCGATGAGCATAAATTACTTGGATGTGGTACAGTTTGTGCAGGGGTTGTGATGACTCATCACAAGCATCAGATGTGAAAGAAGTGTTAAGCAGGGCCTCTTGTCCTCGTAGACTGATGAGCGAAGTGGACATTTGACATTGTAACAACAGAGGTTATTTGACTTTTTCAACAGATCTGCATTAACTGTGTCATCCATCTTATGAATATTGGGTGGAACGAGCCACAGGTCTAGAAATATGTGGCATTAGTGGAAGATATATAGTGTTAGATTATGTCATGCTAGCATAAATGAATAGTTTAATTGCTCTTAATGCTGGGTGAGTCATTACCTTCATGCATAGAATCTCAAGCTTTTCGAGATCAACACATGTTGGTGGTTCACAATCAATGTTAAGATAATCCTTAACAAAAGAGCATGCTGCATTATGAAAAACACACTGCCACTAAAAAAGAAAAACAATTATTGTGTGCTGTTGCTTCAGATGTACAAAGTAACTGTTATCAGCTTGAATTGCTTTTTAAAACCTCAAAAACCACGAATTACAATATCTGCAGGCTGAGGCTTTTTTTTCTTTCATTAATGCACATGAAAGCAATTATGTGAACAAAATTAAAGAGTCCTGGTGTCTAATGCATTAAAGCTTGTTCACACCCTATGGCCTTCACTTTTGTGTTACCACTGTGTTACTGTGATAATTTACTTTCACCGTAAGAGCTCAGTTTTTGCTCAGTCACTCAAACAAAAGTCTTGACTTGACTCATCAAATTCTCAAGGTGCAGCCGAAAGCAATTACAGAGCCTCGGGGTGGAAGAGCTATAGCCAAGGCCTTTTTCTTCCTCTGCCCCTAATAAAGGCTTGCCTTACAAACAAGATGAATCATGCTCCTCTTTTCCTTAAGCCTCAGCACTTTGGTGAAACCTCTCAGACTAGCATTGTATGCTCATTACACCTCGCCGCTGAAGACAATAATGGCTCAGATTTCCACACCATTTTAGCAGGAGGAAGATTAGGCCTAGAGTACGGCTTAGTTGGATGCGCCGTGCATAAGATGCCACTGAAAGGCTCTCGGTCTCTTTCTGAACTCGATGCTTTTGCGTTAGTGCACATATCTCCCATCTGAATCCCCAGACTTTTCTATTGTCTCACATTGTGTGTGAGTGACGTGGTAAAAGACATGATTCTGACACATGATAAATGGTAAGGATTGCAGATTACAAAGTATATATTTATGTTATAATTGACGATTTATGAAGAAAAGCTGAATTCATCACTCACTGTAGCTCTCTCCTCTGCTGCAGCATCCTATTACTCATCTGTTCATGTGGAGCAGATGAGTAATAGGATAATAAGCTGGGTAGTATACATAAAAGTTCTGTAGTAAGATGGATGCAGCTCAGCAAAGCAACAGAGACACATGCAAGCTGTTCTGATTTTCCACAAGGGGCTTTTGGCATCTTGGTGTTTCTGTAAAAATTTGGTGGCACTGGCACAGATTTCATGGGATGACATAGACTTTACACCCATCTGCGTAAGAGTCAAAAATTATCATTTGTCTGAAGGCAGACATAATCTCAGAGTGGAGCACAAACTTTTTCAGGCAGCAAGGGGAGATTTTTAAATCCCCATTTTAAGCATTGGAGATTATGGAAGCTATATTATATAAATTATAAATTACATTGAAGATTAAAACTGTGAATTACAGAACCCTAAGCCTCCAAATTAAGCTACAAAATGTTTAGAGCATCTGACTGAATACAGACACTCCAACAATTAAAAGATAGATCAATTAATCTTAATAAATTAAAGAGGATTACACTGAAATAAAGGCAGATATGACTCCCTCTGCTTCCCTTTTCCATTTCCAGTTGGAGATTATCCTTCACAAATTAATCCACTCAAGGTATTGGTGCCTATATCATTAACAATGCAACATACATATCTATGAAAAACACTGTTGATGTGAATTAACCTTCTTGATCCCAAGAGATTAAAGAGACATATATTTAATAATCAGCTTTTAGCAGAATCTAGAAAATTAAAGTGGCTTACCATAATCATTCAGAGAGTAGCCTACTGATACAGATATGTCAGAGGAAAAAAAACAAACCAAGTCCACAACGGTCCCTTAGAAAACAGAGTCCTCAGCTTCATGCTGTGTGTTGATCTCTCCCAAGCATCACCGCTGCAGGAAACGACAGCACAGCTGACTGGACATTCTCATTAAGTAGAAAAGCAGTTATTTAGTTTATCTTTTTGGATTCTCAAAGAAAAATCTGGTCAACCTTGGGAACACTACCCAAGCAGGCAAGCACAGAAAAAGATGATTCAACGGGTCTGTTTGTCTGCTAATGCAATAGGAGGCTGCTAGCTAGTTACCTAGTCTGGTTAATTAACCCCCAGAGGATTAGAGAAAGCAGAGGCTGCGATCTCGATAGGCCTACTGGGCTCAATCAAGACCACAAACTCAACATTGTATATGGCATAAAAGTGTTGTAGTAAACACATTCCCTTCCCTCTCCTAAACCCTGGAGAGCTCTTAATCAAACCACAGTGCACACATGACAGTGCCTCTGCACAAAATGAAGAGAAAAATGGAGAGAAAAGACCTCGCAGTGTGTGAACTCGCAGGCCCCTGGCCTTTTATCTGAACTCCTCTGTGACATTTTAGCTCAGCTGCCGCCCGCTGAGACAGTTTTGCCAAATGGGAAGAAATCACCACAATATATTGTAGGAAAATTCTGCTTTGTCTTTAATTATGTGCTTCACCTTGTATGGTATTGTTTCTCACAGAGTTAGCATAATGCAATTAGGGTGATTGCATTGATCTATGTTTTGTCATTCAACACAGGCTGTGATCATTAGCAATCTGTTGTAATGTAACGCTTCTCCCATTTCAATCTAATGTTACAGAAGTTACGAGCATAATCAGTCCAAATGGTATTTTCTTCTCTCTGTTGTTGCTACAAAAAAAAAAATCCATTCTCTTTTTCTTTATAATTCACGACTGTGTGGATTGGAGATTAACTTTGTTATTTACAGTGTATGCATGTTACTATTGCAACATTTTATATCACTGCAGGCCAATTTAAAACTATTTGAAAAATTCAAAAATTAATTATTTTTGCTTTGGCATTCTTCTACAGCAAATGTTGAAGAAAGTTATGAACAATGTGGATGCATTAAGAGACCTGATGATGGTGTCTTACCTCTGTAATTTTAAATGTACCTACTTTAAAGAAAGTTCTCAGAGCGACATAACACACTGAGGGTGAGGTAATTCAAACGCACTGAATAAAGGTAACATTTTCTCTATGCCTAAGTAGATCTTCTGTACTGGTATATAAAGAGATTAGCGCTAAATATACCCAGAAAGATATATATTTTTTCTAAAATAGGAACTGGTGGTAAACTATGAAAGACCAGGAGGGCAGAGCGACACAGTAAAGGCTCCAATCATATCACCAGGGCAGAACATTTATCATCTATTGAGGCTTTCTTGTAAATCACCACGAGGTCTTGCCCCCAAATTACCCAGGACACAGCCAGAAAATAAATAATTAAAAGCCAATTTTCTGATGTGAGCTTTCTGAATGATAAATGATGAGGCTTGAATTGTGAGTGCGTGTGTGTGTGTGTGTGTGTGTGTGTGTGTGGTGGGGGGTGCAGAGTTCTTCATACTTAGCTGAGGAAGGACAGGGTGGTGCTGTGGGTGTGTACATGTGTTCCAGTAAAACCCCAGCTGACTGACTGGAAGAAGACATTATCAAACACTTGTTGAGTTCTACATTACATTGTAGACTATGATGTAATAATAGCTAGATACCATTTTGAACGCTTTGTTTTTGCTTTGATTCATTGTTCCTCAATTGTCCGTCTCAGAACACATATACACTCCTAGTTTAAAGCACGTTGTCTCTGCTAATGTATGCAGGTCTGTGTGGGCTTGGTTTTAATGTGGACTTGGTCTAATCGACACTCAAGGCCTTTCTCAATGCAGAGTGCGCCTAGTACGCCGAGTCCCCAATACTTTAAACTTGGCAAATCAGCCCAGGTGTCTGGACTCCTGAGGACCACAGGGATATCTGCAATCGAAACAGCCGCGTTTTCTGCTGACATCGGCAGTTCAGCTGATGATTACACAACTGTACCTTACTGTACTGTAACATAATACTCTTAACTCAGAGCCACAAACAGACTACTTCTGGAAAAAGTACCTGATTTACAGTCACATTCACAGTTATATATCATTTGAAATGTGTGTTAGAACCTAAAATAATGTTTTCTATAGACCACACCACCATCTACACTGGAAAACATGGCAGCCCCATTTAGTTATGTTCACTTACTTCTTTACATTAATTGAAGGAGCCTTGGCAAGTTAGGGAATATGAACTTGACTGTAGGAGTTTTCAAATGTGAAACTTACAAGAATTAATTACGTTGACTTTTGCTATGACTGTATAAGCTCGTTGAACTCAGTTCATTAAGTTATCAGTTAAAAACGTAAAAGATCGAAAAAGCAGCAATGGATTTATTATTTAGAATTTATTTGAACCTAAAATCAACTTGAAATTGAAACTAAATCTTCAGAGAAAATACAAGTTCATCTGAATTGATGAGTGGCATTACTTTTATTTTCAATTTACAATAAATATTTGATTTAACTTGAAATACTGAGTTAATATAACAAGGTCTCAAAAGTTACTCATCAGTCAGAACTTGGTTTGTAATGTTAAGGCAACTCTAAAATCGTAGTTATCCATCTACGTGAACTAAGTTGAAACAAAGCAAATCTTTGCATTTTCAAGGCAGCAGGGGAACTTAAACTAGCTTCAAATGTCTCATAGTGTTTGCCTCTAAACTAGAAATTGAAACTTACATACTCCCTTGTTGATATGAAATTATACAGATAGAAAAAAAATAATTTTAATAAGTAAAAAAATTGAATACATTTTGTATTTGAACATTTTTCTTCTGAGACATCAATAAGTACAGGTGTTCAAAACAATTCCCCCTCTTCAGACAATAAATACTAACTATGTAATTATGTATGCGTCAGACAATAAAACTAACAGTTATCTACTTTAGTGAAGCTATTATCCACATAGCATATGCAATTTGTATCTGCAAGCTTCAGCAGACTGTTTATCAGACAACCCCAGGTTTTATATTCAATAATTCTCAGTATGAATCATATCAGAGATTAGATTAGTCATCTTTTATTTCAAGGGCAACACCAGCAATGTCTGGTAGCGATGCAGAAGACGTTACCCGCCTATCTCACATCTATTAAAAAAAAAAGATAATAATAGCAGAAATAGTCAAAGTTCATGTTGTTATTTAGATTCGTCATGAGTGCACAGACCTGCTGGATCTGCCCTCTAGATGTGTGTAACCACAAAGTGACTGGCATCCAGGCAGCAGTTTGGGATGTGTCACTGCTTTAACACCTCGATTTGTCATGTGTTTTCAGTGGAAATCCTTTGTGACAAAAACCAATCTTGTGTCAATGTAAAAAATAACAACAAACACACCTATGGGGGGGAAAAACGTGTGATTGCGTTTGCATGTCGAACAGGGCGTCTCAGCCTTTTTTGGATGTGTGAACCAACAAGCCAGCAAAGAATTCTCACAATCTGTGTTTATTCATTCATTTCTATTTCAAACGTTAACTGATTTCTTTGTTAGCTCAAAGTTTTCGTGACGTTACACCTGTCATGATGAATGTTTCAGATCCTCCAGCAGCATCAGGATGAGAGGGAGAGCGAGAGACGCAGAGAGGAAGTAGAAGAGACACAGAAAGACAGCGCTGGTGTGGGCGAACAAAAAAGAGGGAGGTTAAAAAAGTGAGGGAGAACGCGTTTATGGACAGAGAAAAGTGTGAAACTGAAAGTCAAGTTTATTCAGACAGCCATTCATCCAGTCTGTCTCTTTGTTGTTGCACTTGACGTTGCTGACAGCAAAGACACATGTCATGGGAAGTATACACTCAGGACAGACCATTAGGTTTTCACTGACAAAGGGAGGATGCTCAACTTTGGTGCTCAGCAAGAACTACTGGAGGACGCTGAACTGAATGTGCATCATGACTCCATGAGTCCACTTTCTGGCCCCACTATTAAGAAAATCATCCATCAGTGTCTTTACATGGAAAAGAGTTTCCCACAGTGTTATACAGGTTTTGATTGTATTCAGAATCACATATTAATGCATGACTCTCTATGTATGAGAAGAAATAATAATAATAATAATAATAATAATAATAATAATAATAATAATAATAATAATAATAGGGGGGGCACGGTGGTGCAGTGGTTAGCACTTGTGCCTCACAGTAAGAAGGTTCTGGGTTCGAGTCTCGGCTGGGGCCTTTCTGTGTGGAGTTTGCATGTTCTCCTTGTGCATGGTGGGTTTTCTCCGGTTACTCCGGCTTCCTCCCACAGTCCAAAGACATGCTGGTTAGGTGAATTGATCAAACCAAATTGATCGTAGGTGTGAATGGGAGTGTGAATGATTGTCTGTCTGTATGTTAGCCCTGTGATAGGCTGGCAACCTGTCCAGGGTGTACCCCGCCTCCTGCCCAATGACAGCTGGGATAGGCTCCAGCAGACCCCTGCGACCCAAGTGTGGAGAAGCTTACAGCAGGGGTGCCCAATCATGGTCCTCGAGGGCCGCTATGCTGTATGTTTTGGATGTTTCCCTCTTCCAAAACCTGATTCAAATAACCAGGATTGTTTGATGATGATCTGGTCATTTGACTAAATAACTGTTGGAAGAGGGACACATTTAAAACATGCAGGATATCAACCCTTGAGGACCAGGATTGCCCACCCCTGGCTTACAAAGACCATTATTCATGCATACCCAGTCATATCAGTGGTGGTAAGCTAAGCTAGCCACAACTACCCTGGGGCAGACTGACAGAGGACCGGGAATCGAACCACTGACCCTTCGGTTGGTAGACGGCTGCTCTACCACTGAGTCACTGCCGTCCCAATACCATTAAGTCATTATGGCATTACATTATTATATAGAAAGTAGAAATCTGAAGAATAAATGGTAAAAAGATCAATACAACAGATGAATGCAACACTATAAAGGTACATTTTTAGCATTCTTTCCTCCTTATCCTCTGGGAAGCATCTCCACTGGTTTCTTTTTTTCTGGCACATTTAAAAGATGATTTATTGAAGACCAGGGGGACTTTGGTTGCTTGTAGTCAGTAAGCTATTCTCATCGACTCAAAAGTGCAACACTGACAAATACTTTCTTAAACTCACCCATGGAGCTTCAGGAGCTAATATTAGATGAATCTCAAAACACATTGGTCACATTTTATGAAGCCAGACGCACTTTAAAAGTCGAACACTTCAAAAACTAAAAATGTAGACAGAGGTAACACCAATAATGAAATAATCTACAACACCGTCCACAGCTCCCAGACACGCCATCACAATCAAACTCCTCCTGAAAAGCTAATAAAAGGTTTCGTAACGAGGCACAAGGATTGTCCTGTAACTGCTGAGATGAGGTGCAGCAAGTTTTGAGGCAAAACATGTTTCAGGGCACAATCTTTTAGCCCCCTGCCTCATGCTCACTTTGCAGGACTGAGGTTTAGTTATCGTGTCTCACAGAGGCAGGTTCAAGAATCCATCTCTGCACGCTTGACTGTCATATCCAGGGTGGATGTTTCCAACAAGCTAGAGGTAAAAATGACTTTCTTCCTCTCTGTGACTCCCTGTCCCCTGTAAGATAAAACACCTTTTTTTCCATCTGCAAACACCTTTGTGTGATTTTTCCAACAACCACCTGTCCAGCAACACGGTGGCTGTGTATGGGTCCGCACATTCGCTCTGCAACACTCAGTGGAGCACGTCATCGGTGCTGAGCTCGTGCTCTTGTCACTTCGAGGTGAGACCACTGTGACGCTCTCATTATTTGCTTCTTTTCATTGACTTTGTGACCATTCCAGCTCTGCCAGACTGCCACAGTCCCCTGCCCAACAATCTAGAAGTCTCATGGCTTTCCTGGTCCTGTAATGTTTTTCTTGCACTTCAGTCAGAACAAAAAGGTCACTCTTCATTATGAAAGCGTCCACAGATGCAGGGATTGCTTTTAATTGTGCACCCACCAGCTTAGACGTGCATCAGCATTTTAAACTTTGAGCTGTGGAAACTAGTGTTGTAGTACTCGAAATCGGTCTTGGTCTTGAGACCGGTCTCAAGACCACTTTTTAAGGGTCTCGGTCTGGTCTTGGAATCGAAGGCATTTTTGATCAAGACCGGTCGAGGCCAGGCCAGCTCTACTGTGACAAGTGGTTAAACTAGAAAGCAGCAGCTGCCTTCCCGGTGTCACGCAGTTGTGACACCCTGAGTGACATGCCCCCTGTACACAGCCTGAATGAAAACAACTGGAGACGCTGCACCCCTGGGAAGGAATTAAAAATGTTGGCAGGTTCAACAATCATCAGGTTTGGTTTCCAAAATCACAAAGAGTTCATCTGCAAAACAACATGTGAGCGACGACACTCTGCAGTGTGCAAAGTCTGCGGTGCACAACTCACAGAAATGGCTGGGACAACATCAAACTTTAATCAGCACATTGAGAGGAAGGACAGATAAATTAACCGTTAAATTAGCCACACTGGGAAAATTAAAATCAGAAAATTTCAACACACCATCCTAAGACATTGAGCGAAAATAAGCTCTTTTCTTCCCATGATCATTTTTTGCTTTTGTTCATAGCACCGACTTTATGTTACAGCCAAGTTAGCTTGCGTAGCATTGTCAAAGGCAAGATAACGGAATAACAATGAACACCAGGTATTAGTCAAACCCCCAGGCGTTACTTGGGAGGCTCTATGCAACGGAAATGTTGTTCACTACACCAGTAAATGGGTTGAACTTTAGATGCGACCAACGGGACGTATTTCTAGTCTACAGCGTCCTCCATGTTGGTGCTTCAGCTGCAGAAAGTCAAGCAATGGGCCAGAAAGCTAACGCTGTGCTAGCTAGTTCAAAGTCAATAACACTGAATCAGTGTGGTTCGTCAGATTTGTTTGATATAAAGTATTATTGTGATTTTTCTTTGATATAAACAGTCTTGGTCTTGTCTCGGTCTCGACCTCCAAAAGTCTTGGTCTTGTCTTGGTTTCTGGTCTTGGTAATGTCTTGGTCTCAGTTGGTGTGGTCTCGACCACAACACTAGTGGAAACCAGTTTCCTTTTCTCCGTAACAGTTCCGGGATCATAACATATTGTAATATAAACCCAGATAAAATGAGCCTCAATTTGCCTGTCTTAGTGGCCCTGCTGAATGTGATTCCATCAGCTGTGGCAGGGAACATTGTGCCGCATTCACTCCCAGAGATGAGATTAGGTCGGCACTGAAAGACGTACTCATCCACCCGCGACCCTTCTCAATATGTCACGGCGACATGAGGGAAACTCAAAAAACCTTGAAATGTTAAGGAGTTTTGTTGTGAAAGCACGTCTCCTGAAAAGCTTCCTCATTACTTTAAAGTACTGGGAGAATTCAGAGGTAATGTGTGGAGTGCTTTTTTTTCCCAGTTTAAGTTGAACAGGATGAAGACAGTCAATTAATCACTGACCTGGAGAATGGTACAGTCGGTCTTCACATTTTTTAGCTTCTACATCAACTGACATCCCAAAAAACATCAATAAAACCCGTTGTAAGTAGATACAGGTATCGGCTAAATGGTTTAAATCAAAATGCAAATGCCCTGTGAAATGGGAAATGATCAGCGCTGCTTTATCACAGTCAGTGTAATAGCACCCTGGATAATGCGAGTGGGTTTAGAGTACAGATACAGTTTCAGGCTTGATGGTGATTTATTGTGAGCTGTGGATTGTATGCATAAAGATACTAGGATTTACAGTCAAAGACCCCTAACATACATTTGGTTTCGATATCAGTTACTTTTTTAACCAATGCAGAAGGAAGCCATGAATGTATGCTTTTCATTTTTATATCAGTGCATTGGATGGAGGCTGAACTGCACGGCCTTGGATGCTGCTATCAAAGTTTTCTCCTTTTATACCTTTGCTCCTGGTGAACCCAGGACGAACAGCTAAATAACTGGATCCTGTATTATCTTCAGCTGGGCTCCCTCACTAGAATGTTTGTAATTGTTGAATTGTGTGCACATGAGAGTCAACAGAAAGGTTTGTTCCAATAGCAGAAATATGCTGTTTAATGAATTAAAACACAGTAGGACGTTGGATCATTAATATTTTAGATTATGTGTAGAATTATTTACACATTACTAAGGAGTGACACCATGCATATAATGTATAGGTCTATTGTAAATGAATTAACTTTTTCTTCCTTGTCCGCTCAGTGCTTTCATTCAATCACTTAGTCCATTTCATGAAGTGTTTTATGTGCAAGCAGAACAAAACAACAGAATATTACCAACTGAGATAACAAAATATTATAAAAACATCATGTTCAGGTGCTGTTAGCACTCAGTGGCATTTATGAGATTAGTAGACGTTGAAATTATCAGCTCTGGCCACTGCCGGAGAGCCGCACCCTGCCTTAAAGATCTTTCCCATTCAATTTAACGGCATGTTGCCCTCGTCCTCCTTAACTATTTGCCTGTGCCGTTCCGAGGCAGTGCATCACTCCTGCTTTCTCATTGGACAGGACACTCTACAGTCCTAGCTGAAGATGGGTGACCATTACCTCCCACCCAGCTCTGTCGCTTCACTTAGCTCAGATTTAATTAACTCCAACCAGCCTTACTACGGAAGTGATGGCTGCAGAGGACTGCCCATCGGGGGTTTGTAATCAAGCAGTGGACAGGAATGCAAACTAGGACTTCAAGCTGAAGGAAAAGTGAATCACGAGCTGATGATCGGGATGCCACGGCTTGTCAAATGCATAGACAGCAACATTAGGATTATGCTCTGCGCTGTGGGCCGCGGCTTCTTCCTTCGCACTCAGCCCTTTATTGTATTGGTATCTATAACCTCCCAGCACCCTCCCAGCTCCCTCTCTGCTGTTGCACTCCTGTGTTTAATTAGGCCCTACAGTTAAACAATGCTCTCAGCTTCCGAGGGTCTTACTTTACCAGCATTAAGACAGAGAGGAAGAGAGAGGGGGAGATCCATATTCAACTCACATAATACTATTAAAAAAAAAAAAAAAACTCGCTGACTCGCCATAATTCACCCCTGACTCTGTAGCTCCCCTTGTGGGTGGAAAACAGATGACAAACAACACATGTTCATGCTGAGGTAGATGTTACATATAATACGTGTTTGACATGGCGGGGTGGTCCCACACTCTATTTAAAAAGGCATGTGAGAGGATCATCTCCATTTAAAATAACTCTGTCCGTCTGTTCTGGCCTGCGTTTTACCAGGATACCAAGTGATCCATGAGGACTCCTCCACAACAGTGTCAGCAGCACTTGACAAATGCACTAGTCCTGCAAAATGCTTGTACAAGCACAAACATATCTGGACTATTTATCTTCCTGCTGGAAAATTTATCAGAATATGAAAGCATATCAACCGCATCCATTTTGTTTGGAATCAAATCTGACAATAACAGGCAGACATTGGGCAGATGATAGATGGCGAAACGTAGCAGAAAACAGAAAATGGCAATTTCACACTAAAATTATTTCATGCTTAATATCCGGTTGGTTTCCTTCCAGCTATTCACATTTCAGATGTGAAGAAGCAATTCTGAAGTTTGATGTGCCTTGAAACAACTGTGGTCAGAGATACATCACATGCTCAGACTCCATATAAAATATTTTGCCCCATGGATCACCGTTTGTGAGACCTCAAATTTATCAACTGTACAATGCAAACAAACACGTCCTGTAGCTTTATATATATGTACAACAGCAAATGTATGTGTGGTTTCCCCTGGGTACTCTCTGGTTCCTCCCATGCATGAAATGTACATGTGTGTGATTGTTTCACGATGCACCTGTCTTGATGTTGACCTGCTTATACTTGGGGGAGTTATACCTGGTCTATAATCAAATTCAGAGATTTTATTAAT
This sequence comes from Pseudochromis fuscus, assembly GCA_900323345.1. Classification (NCBI taxonomy): domain Eukaryota; kingdom Metazoa; phylum Chordata; class Actinopteri; family Pseudochromidae; genus Pseudochromis; species Pseudochromis fuscus. The sequence goes on from OOFC01051314.1 coordinate 29,147, forward strand.
CCTGCAGGGACACCGCCTTGTAGCAGTTGCTTTGGATAATGGATGTTTTCAAATTATACAATACGTTATGAATTATACATTATACAGGACGGGGGGAGGGGGAGTACTGTCCAGTGTCACATGGCTGAAGTCTCTACACATCATGCAGAAGGCACAGAGGTGGCAGTAACTGGTTTTAATGACGTCAAACACAGTTTCCCAGAGATGTGAGGGAACGATGTAAACAACCAAGATGACGTGTGAAAACTACCTGGGTGTGTAATACGAATGTGGAATAATTCTAACAAAGAATCAAAATCATAATTAAAAATGAATAATAGTAGTTCATGTGAGAGTAATTGGGATGTTCAATTGTAATTTGTAATATTAGCCTTCATCATTTGATTACTATAATTGATACTTTCATGGTCAGGTGCCATAAAACTGACCCAAACCAGCTGTTGGCTGTAGCTTTATACTAATAGTGCAAATGTGATCTATATTTCAATGTGCCAGAAGAAAAACAATAACCTATTTATTTAAAAGGATTTCAGGCTTTATGGAGCGTACTTTGTTTCTCAACACAAACCTGCCCAGAGGCCTCACCTGCTGAGACCTGTTTAGTTTAATTTCTTTGGTTAGCAACAGAAGTTTGATTAATGGTCATTTTGGAAAAATGGAGATTTAGGAAACAGTGATTAATTCATAATTCTGTACTTTTTTGACCTAGTAATTTAACTTAAACTATTCCCTCTCACTTGAGTAGAAAGTGCTGGTAGCAATTATCCAGATGGATTACCGTGATTCATTACTTAACAATTCAGCACTTTCCATTTAATCTCACCTTGACGTGGACTGCGGTCCATCTACTGCTCTTAACACAGAGCTGTTTCCTGAATGAGAAAAGCAACAGGGTTCTTTACTGAGCTGTTCCAACATGTACTGTCAGTGGATGACTGTACTGTATAGAGTCAGTGGCACATTTTTCACTGTGTCTGCTCTCAGCAGCTTGAAGCCTTGCTGAGCACATTAATCCTCGGGGATGGGGCCCTTTAGAATCATTTATTCACAGTTGGGGGTAAAGCACAGAGGAGTCAAAGGTCAGTACTTGGCCATTCATATCACCATAACCCTGGGGCTTTTCCATCAATGTACACTCTCCATCTGGGCATGGGACCACAAAGGTCGAGGCACACATTGTTGGGAGTGGTACTTTCTGCAATTTTCTGGTCACTGGTATCTCAAGCAATGCTGTCACACTTGGATTAGCATATCGCATCTGGTGCAAGCTCCTTACAGTAATGTGCATGGACAAACTCGTTTGTATGGTCATATATGTAATGGGAGATTTATATAATAACAGACAGATATTAATCTAAGAAAAGTCACAATATAACTGTTGAGATAGATAGAGACAAACAGAAAGTAGAGCACGCTAAAGGAGGTAAATTCAAGCAAAAATAAAATGTGTATTTAAAATGGCTCTAAAGGCATGTGCGTGAGTCATTATAGTAAACATCAAAAGCCTTCAGCAATAGCAGAAGTTCCATAGACATGCAATCATGTTTCTTTGGGTCAAGCACCAAAGTACACAATAACTCTAAGGCTAAACTCTCACTGAGTATTCATTGCCAGGAAGCGTCCTATTCATAAATGGGAAAACAATAACAGCATGACACAGTAGCAGAATATTTAAATAGCCTGAAGAAGAATTCACATGATTTCACATAATTACCATCCATGGTTATCTATTCAACATGGGAGCAAATAACTGTTCCTGGCAAAACATGAGGGGGAAATTAAATGTGGTAGTGAAGTTTCTTTTTCAGTGCAACAAAATGTTTTTGTAATAACAGTCAGTCAGTCAGTCATCTTATATACCTGCTTCTCCACACTTGGGTCGTAGAGGTCTGCTGGAGCCTATCCCAGCTGTCTGCAATAACAGCGATGTGTTAATGTATTATACCTTTTCCAACATGTCTGTAAAGTTTCTAAAGTTAGTATTGTGTTTCTCACATTATTTTTAGATCGTTTATTTCTATCTTTTTTTTTTTTTGCTGTTGGGGGGTCATGCTATTAATTTGTGCCAAATGCTGCAAACTGATCCAAAGTCTCATCTCTGTAAAGCTCCTGATGGGCCCCGATGGAAGGATTGATAAGGAGAAAGAAAAAGATTGGCTCAAAGCTTAGAAGACTTAGTTAGGCTTCCTGCCATTATGTGGTCTCAGATGTACTTTGTAGATGTACTAAGAACTTTCACAGCAAGATGAGATACACTCCTCAGCATTCCTGTCGAAAGATACAAAAATCAGTGGTTGCTACTTTTGGGAATTTCGTCCTCTTTCTACCCTGCTCTGTAGTGCATACTCACATTGGCAGTTCTGTCTCCACCCATCTTTCATTTCTGGCATTGTTTGTGTTTTCAGTAAAACAACTCATCTTCATGTACTCTCAGTAATTTGCCATTTGTGGTCGCCTATGGGGCCATAAAGCAGAAACGATGATGGAAATAGACAATGATAACTTTGGCTGGGATTCTATCTTAGTCCACAGCAGTGTGCACTGAGGCACATGAAAGGATATGCTTCTTCCTTAAAGCAACTGTGCTTCAAAATGAGTGAATGAATCTTATGGGAATGGCTTTAAATCCATTCCTGTTAAATGCAAATAAGCATTTTGCTTCATAGTTTTTTCTTTTTCTTTTAAACTTTCCTTTTGTCATTTTTTGCATTTCATAAATGGACAAAATGAAGAAGAGAAAAGTCATTTACAGGCTCTGTGAGATGGATTTGAACTGAACTTTAGACTGACTCATTCAAGATTCCAGTTTTTATGTTGCTGTTAAAGATGGACAATGACATCAGAAGACCTCAGATGAGATCTGTGTGTCAGATGTGAGGAACAGGGTGAATCATCAAGTCAGATCCTGCCACAGGTGCTTTTCTCACATGCATTACCAAGGTGGCGCCCGACTGAAACTAGGCTGAGAGGTGATCAAAGCCGAGGTGCACGGAAAAAAGGGGTCAGTGCTTTAACATCATTTCAACAAACATAAAGGAAGGAACGACTATTTTTATCATCTGATTCGACAGGGCTTTAGTGAGAGTGATGAAGAAACTACACGACAGTTGAACTGTATTTTATTCAGCAGACAATGTGTGATGCTATATAAAATGTAAAAGTACCGAGCGCCGCAGTACAGTTAAAGTGGTTGTGATTCCTAAGTGCTATGATGAGCCCTACACTCCCAATGCCTGACCCTGAGATACAGCATAAAAAGGTCTCTCTGGAGGTGTAATATACTTGAATTGTGCCCTCAACTTTAGAATTAATGCTTTAAAGAACACTCCATCACATCCTCACAGAGGCCAGACCTCTGGAGAACGCAGACTTTCTCTGAAAAAGTTATTTTTTTTCTAAGTGTAAATGTAGCCACATCTCTGTCATTGCATTACACCCCAGGCAACATCCTCACTCTCCATCTGAGTGCAGTAGAAACCTTAAGTGCCAGAGGACTATTTGGAAATCTTAAAAGCACCCATACTTGCATTTGTCTCCATGTTACTTGCTTTCCACTCTTTTATATAATCACAGGACCTTCATTCCTCAGCTCAAACCCAAACAACAACAATGCAATAGGAAAACAGCAATTCATTTAGCTCAAACTGGATCGTGGCCACAAATGCTTGAGTTGGGTGTGGGCCTTTTGGTATCATAACGAATCAAAGCTTGATATTTCTGATACAGTTATTACCGCGGTGCAGCTGAAAGGTGGGTGCGGGTAAGCAAAGATAAATGTACTCATTCAGCACTCCACCCCACCATTCAATTCCCTGGAAGTGTCCTTGTATGTGTAGCTGCTCTTGAAGGATATGCTTGTCTGACTTCTGAAGCTACGCGCCGAAGTAACAGGCAGCAAGCAGACAATCACAGTGGAGCTGAGTGCGTCCATTAAGCCTGTCAGTTAGCATGGGCCTTGATTAATTGCACACTGCATAGTGGCAAATTATGGTAGATCTCAAGCCAACCCCTCCAAATAATTAGGTAAGAATAGATTACCAGAGAGTGTGCCTGGTGTCACTCAGTCTGTGCTCCACGTAATAAAAGGTCTGAGACTGTGTAAGCATGGGCAGTAACTGTGTGTGAATGTGATGAGTACTGTATATATTTTGTTTGTGGACAGTATATGGATGGATTGAATTATTTTACTAGTGAATGTGTGTGAGTGTGTTTTGAATCAAAAAGAGCAGTGCCAGTATAGCAGGTGACAGTTTTCCAACGTACCCCTGCAGCGGCTTGTGTTGGGTCTTAATCGTCTGTCTTTTATGCAGCATCACTGCAGCTGTGGTTACACCTGTCTTTTCAATGTGAATTTTAGCATCTGATCATGCCAGGAAGCATTAAGTGGCAGGTCTCACCCGCAGCTGGAGACAATGTTAAATCAAACGAGCTCAGCGGCGTCCTGAATTCAGCGACCACCGAACTCCGGGGAAAAGGTGAACGCAATTTAAGCTCAATCTGGACGTTCTTGTTGTTGCGTCAGCAAAGCCATACCCCTCGGTCATTCCTAACACTCTGTAACAATTCCCCAGTGGTGACACAATCCCACCAGCTATGGCCTTGATCTCACAGCCACAATATCCTCTCTCACTTCAGTGTTACTAAAAAACTCTAGCTCTTTCCACCAATCCACCACTACTACTACCACTGTATGTAAGACACCTTTCTGCCATATTTTCAGCCCTCTATCTCTTATTCATCTGATGGAACTAATTCGCTTCAGTTTTAATCAATGCAGCTGTCTTCTCTCGCCACCTAACGACTCACGCCTCATTTGCATTTATATGTAACTCCAACCTGAATCATGTTTTCAGACTTTGAGTCTCACTATTCAGATTTAAGTGCATATGCTGGGTATTGGGATGTGAGCACTGACAAACTGCTTTTGAATGCAGCAGTAATGCAGCTGAACAGATTCAGTGTAGACACAGATGACTACAGTCACAGCTGTTAATGCTGCTGACTACTTGCAGTGCATACCGGGCTTTACTGTTGCTGTGTGTGTGTGTGAGAGTGTGTGTGAAAGTTTTTTTCCCTTGTTAAGTCCTTGCTTATGATTCTGCTTGGGTGGTTTGACTAACAGTAAACACGCATCCTATATGTGAAGAAGAAATCCTCATCATACCCCACGGGCACATTTTCTATGTCAGCACTTCACCATTTAGAGCATGTCGCTATAAAACTGCAAAGCATTATTAAGAACGAGGTTGAGTACACTACTTGTCGCATGTATTGATGTACACGGGTTAGGACTGCTGTGGTAAACAGACAACACTGCTCAAGGTCTACAGTGTGTGGAGACTGGTCTTTACATATTGTTCAACAGTGAAAAGGCCTCATAGATGTTGAGTGTTTTTATGGAATGAATCTGCTGAGGGCGCTGAGTCCAATCAGACACAGATTAATCTTCTTACAGGCAGGTTAAATGTGGTGCAATAAGAATAGTGCCTCTCTTCACCAACAGGCCATTTCTTTAACTACTTGTAAACTGTTGTACAGCTCTTCCGCTTTCCAAAACCACTATACACATGAACATAAAAAGCATATATTGTTATAGAAAATAGAAGGTACCAAGGGCAGCGGTTTTTTCCTAAGATTATAGGATAAATTATCGCGTTATCTCGAGAAAACGAAGGTTGTTTTGTTGAGATGACGAGATAATTTTCTGGCGATCTAGGAATCAAAACAAAAGTCTGATTACTGTCTTTATCTGGACCATGACGTTACACGTTGCTTCTGCACACAATGTGCTTTACTCCTGCTTGTTAGTGCTTTTGCTCATCATGGTTAGGAGTTATGATCATTATTGATGTTACTGTGGTGCAGTCATTAGAAAATTATCTCGTAATTAATTTATCCTATAATCTTGGAAAAAAACCCTAACTTTATTTTCTCGTTATCTAGAGAAATCGAAAACAACTCATGATCTCGAGAAAACCACTGAAATTATCTCATTATCACGGAAAAATGGAGAAAATAAAAATCTAGTTAACCATGTCCTTTTAGGGCTTCTGTACAGCGGTCCTCTGTAACCTCTCTTTGTTTCTGATCAGAGTTAGCATCTCAGTAATGCAGTGGTAAAAAAAATGATCAAATAACAACCATCACATTAGCAAATGTTATTGTTTTTCCCTTACATTTGTCAGTATTTTGTTGTTTTTATGCTCATATCAAGATGCCAAGAGCCAATCAACAAAAGGTTTGGTAAAGACAACAAAACATTGAGTAAAAACAAAAGAGTAGTTGAAAAAAGGTGAAAACAATAATATGCTGAAAAATGTTGGGTAGAAACAGGTTGTCCTAGAGAGTTAAATTAACCTAGCATGTAGTTATTCCAGTATTTACACCAGTTCTGGATAGACACATAGATAGACAGATTGATAGGCACTTTATTGATTTTTTGCAGGAAATTATTTAAACAGGGGTTATGAACTTTAATCAAGTTCTATGAAAATCAATGTGGCAATAGTTATTACGATGGTAAAGGTTGTTGTGGTTCAGTTACATAAAGAAGAACCAGAGTGTTCATAAATTTTAGGTTACTCAAAAGTTTTGTTGCATGTTAGCACTGTCGAGTGTATCTTGCTTAACAACTGGAGTACTGGCCACAGAGACAGGAGAGTATCTGCAGCAGAGACAGATGACAAGTCTAATTATCTTTGCCCAGCAGCTGGTTCAGTGGTTGGTCAGAAAAAGGGGCGACGGGGTCAACACAATGCTACTACCTCTGTCCTCTGTGTCCTCTTCTGCGAGATGCTCCATAGGAGAAATTCTTTGAAAATACTCTGCCCTGACATGGCCCAGTGGTGATCAGACCGGGGCAGAAGAGTCAGAGTCTGACAGAGTTGTGAGGGAAAGCCACTCACAGCACTAACAACTGTCTACTGGGAACAGGTGCTCAATAAAAGGAGATGGAGTCAGTGCTGCCCATTCACACAGCGAAAACCCTCCAGAACTGAAGGCCAAAGTCTGATCAGCATGACATACCCATGAAATGTTTGAAGATGAAAAGATGCAAATAAGATGGAGTCAGGTAGTCATATCGTACTAAAGGGTAAAATATGAGATTAAGCTTCAAGATCTTAACCAAAATAACATCGCTGGATCAAGTCCCTTTACGCTATTCATCATTTGTTCTCAAGTCTTTCTGGTGCTGCATCTGAATTTTCTTAGAAGTAGCATCTTTGTAAACATCCTTCACATACTCACCAACAGGGAGTTTCATAAAGTATAGCTAATTAAATTATTGTACAGATTTGATGCATGTTTTTCCATCTATCTTAAAACCTCTATCAGACAGTAGTTGGATCATTTGCTAAACTTGTTGGTATTTCTTTTTTTTGTTGTTTTTACAGCTGTGCAGAAACTTCTGAGGCTGTGAATATGTTCATTTAAATATCTAAAGACTTTAAAAAACACACAAAAGGAGACACTTGTTTAATTATATGCTTGGTAATATTGTGTATGGTATGCACATATATTACATTTAAAGGGTAAGAAGGAGATCTGATGGATATGGAGATTTGTTGCAGTGGACAAATGGAGACCGTACTGTTTCCAACACTGTTAAGGAGAATACTTTCCAGTTAAAAGGCCTGAATTTGTAACAGATATTATACTGACACACCCTGAAAACAATGCTGATAAGCGTCCAACCTGCCCACATGTTATGGGTTTTGAATTGGGTTCGTTTGTGTCACTCTCCCATGTCTCTTTCACTTTGTCATAAAACAACAAGCTATTTGCTACGCAGCCAGAGCGTAAACATCATTGTCAACAGATCTCAGCATGTGTCTTTCAAACACTGATCAAATGGCTTTTGAGATGTGGATTCCCTAGGAAGTGTACATTGTTTTTTGTTATCCAATTTAAGCAGTGGGTGTAATACACCTCAGCATAAAATTGGAATTATCAATGTCAACAGGGAAAAAAAAAAACGAAGAAACTCCTATTGCGCCAAAGATGCAGTGTTTAAAAGAGAGTAGGGCGAAAGTGATGTAGTGTGACAAAACAAATACAGAAGATATGCCACAAGGGAGCATTATAATAAAAGAAGTGCTGAGGAGAGAGGGAGAATATGGCTTAGCTGGAACGTGCTACAGTAAGACAGTTGTGTGTGTGTGTGTGTGTGTGTATTTTGTGCTTAGATGGGTGAGCCCAGTGTGTGCACTTCCTTGTGTTGTGTCCTGCTTACAGGGCCTGAGCCAACAAAGATGCGGCTTGAATTCTTGTTGCTCGATCAAAGTCCCTGGAGTAATCTCTCATAAGAACAGAGCGGGGACAGGCAGGAGGATGCCCATTTCATTCTGAAGTGTATTAAATCCCTACACTCACAAACCAGCGTATCCCAGTGTGGCAATGTAATTTTGGAGGGGGTGTGGATACAACAAGTGAGGAAAAAGAAAGAAAAAAAAAAAGTATTCATAAGGCTGGTGTTGACACTAAACCGAGATTGGAATGGAGAATAAAGGATGGCAACACGCCTCAGTGATTGGCCAGCAGAGGAACTCCCCTGTGTCCGAGCAGATATGTCTCTCCTTCTCATCATGGCGGGGCAATTTTGTCCCGGTTATGGCTCCTCCATCTTCTCCCAAGCTATTCCTTATTTCAGCATTTCAATTTCCTCCCATGTGCAGGCACTGAGTGCTAACCTACTTCAGACTTTCCCTCAGACGAGAGAGAGAGAGCAGTAGCGAGGAACTGCTGTGCTCTCAGTACTGTCCTGCTTCCGGTTTCCCCCAAGGTGTGAGGAGGCAGATTTAAAGATGATGTTGTGGTTATGATCCCCGCCTCATATATTCACCAAAAGACTACCTGATATGACAACTTATTCCCTTATGTCTCCTTCTGTCTTTAAGGCATTCTTAGCTAAATAAGTTAAAACAGTTAGATGACTAGCTGGACAACTCGGTGTCAAATGAAAATAACTGCAGTTCCCTTTGGACACATGACAGCAGGGCATCTTGCAATATATCTGCACTCTGTTGAAATGCAGCTACATTTAAATCCACTACATCTGAATTAGTCAACTTGGCTTGAAAAGATAAAGGAGTCCAACCACCGTTTGCACATGATCAAATCAATTAAAACCAATCCACTGTCAGCTTAATTGTGCTTGTTGGCATCCCACCTTTGCTGTCATCTGCAACTGCCTTGTCATCAGATAAGACGAGTCACAGAGGAAGTGTCCCTGCTGGAGCTACAGTAAGCATCCTGAAGGCTCGGAGCAGGGGACAACTTTTTTTTCTTTCTCTGCCTCTTTATGCCCCCAAGTGTTAGTGCGCACATTCATCATTTTCATTTTCATTCATCTCCTCTTCCACAATATGCTTGTCACCGTTGCTATAATCCTCGCCTTTCTACCTTTCGTGGTTTCATCTTTCATAGTTTTCATTTCTTTAGCTCCTCCACAATATCTTTGCGTCACTCTCTCTCTATTTTCATTTTTCTCTGACTGTTTGCAATGCATCACATCCTCTTTCACCCACCCGACGCCTTCTCTTCCACTTCGACACCCAAGACAATCTCTTTTTCCCTGTTGCCCAGTAGCAGTGAAACATTTATCCACTTCTGAGATATCTCCCCCCTGAGGGCCCCTCTGAATTGTCCTTCAAAGACTTCTGCACGAGCTCTCTGCGCTGTCATACGTGTCCCCGAAAAAAAAAAAAAACGACAACTAGCATCAGAAGGGAAGCAAACTTGGATCAAAGATACAAACTAATACAATCTAACTAACGCTAATTGGAGTGTGAATTACCCTTCCTGTGCTATTATTCACACATTCAGACGGATACACCTCAGTTGTATTAAAAATGTTTCAAATGCAAATTTGACTTAACTCTGTGTTAATTTCAGGGGCCTACAGAGAGTTTCACCTTTATGTTTTCACATTGTCACACACCCAGTGAATGACTGTTAACAAAACCACTTCAGCTACAGTTGTTTAAGTGCAGCTATGAAAACAATGTCACCTTCTGGGACTGTAAACATACTGTATTGTGAGCTATTATCAAATACATGACAATAAGCATAAAAAAACCCCCAACTAAGCCTCTTCACTTAAATCACAGTCTACAAAAAGCTAATTCAATAACACATGGCTGCCTGTGCGCTCTGGTTGTGCACTACTGCTGTAAGAGTAACACAATGCAAGGTGTCAGCCGGCACGTTGCACTGTGGGCTAAACTCCCTTTGGATCCAACCCCTAGCCTCCATCACTTCATAAGTGTGATGCATGAGACGGGTGGAAGTAAGATGGAGGCCACTTCTACGCAACCACAAAACCATTTGGGACTCTGAATGTCCTCATACCTGCTGCCACAGCCTCCAAGTGGTGCCCGAAGTGATGTGAAGGTACTCTTCCCCCTTTTCTGAAAGTGGGACATTGCTTTTCCCCAGAGGATGTAAGCTCCCAGCAAGTGCCTGCTTCTTTTCCTGAGCTGTAGTGTCTCTCAAAGTCTGCCCGACATTTAAAGGATTTGGGCCTTCAACTATCAAAGGGTGGCATAGCTGGGACTGTGGGAGAGCCGTGGCTTCAGCCCTGGGTTTGATCTAGCCTGGGGCAGTACAGGTCAGCATCCCAGATTAGGCCCTGCTTTAGGGAGACACTGCTTCAGATAAACCCAAAGAAATTCAGGTATAGCAAATAAGTCCTTCTAGCAGTTTCTTGGCCTAGATAGACAGCTATGGGGTAAAGGTCTGAATTCATTACCGGCTAACAGATGCTTTCTGCTGGTATTATCCTCACTGTGAGTGTAAGCACTAATGCTCACATTGTAAACTTGATCTCCTTCCTTCATTTCAGTCTTTTTCCACAATTAGGAAACAAATGCACTGTGAGGAGGTGAAAAAAAAGCTGCTTTCACTCATTAAATAGCACGAGCTGTCCATGTCTAAAGAGTATTTACTTATGAGCACTTCACAAATGCAGAAAATACCACCGTGTCGGCTTTATTGATCATAAAATAATGCATATAATACGAAGCTGCAAGATGAAAAATATGAAGCAGGTGAGAGAAAAAAGGCTGTCGTCAATCCCTGGAAAGCCAAGGTCTCAACCGTGGCTTACATAACAACATAAGAACAACTCCAACATCCACCTTTCTCTCTGAAACACACCAGAACATGCTGCAGCCTCCCGGATCAAAACCACATAGAATCCTAATGACCTCTCTGAGCGCTGCTCGGCTGAATCCCGCTGAAACTGCACCACAGCGCTCGTCTACGTTCCAAGTGAGTCAATCCTTTTCTCAAAGTCTGAGCTCCTTAGTAGCCTCATCCTCCAGGAATCCAGTGTCTTTCCACATCACCAGATTTTTATAACTTTAAGTTGAGGGAATGCTTGTGTGTGTTCAATGCAAACTGACAACAAGACACCTCTGTATGTTTTATCTGCTATGGGCTCAAGTATGTCAAAATAGTACAATTACTGTCATAAGTTATACTATATAATAGTGAATCGCCAAAGAAAAATCTCTGCCTCCCTTTGAAAGAAGCATCCTTGACCATTATGTAGTTAATAATGATTTAAAAAAAAAAATGTCACAGTGCATCAGAGTTGTTGAGGATTTAAACACTGACTGTGGCTGCACTTGGATCAAATATGGTCTCCATGGCAACAAAAGACCAACTTGTTCTTTCTAGTCTGACAAACAGTTATGAACCAGAGGAGAAGGACATTATTTGATAAAGGTGAGGTTGAAAAACAAAAATTACACGTGATCAGATTGGTACATTTATTTTTGGCTGTGTGACTCAATTAGGGTTTTAATGTATTTCAATGTAAATTATATATCTTAAGGAGTTTTCTTTTGGTTAAATTATAGTAGGTACATACAGCTGCATGAATTAGAATAATAATAGTTAAAACAATGATAATAATAATAATAAAACCACTTACCTATATCAAGGACAGCAGAAAAGAAAAAAGAGCAAAGAGAATAATATTAGAACCTCAGAAAAAATATAAAAATACAACAAAATAACAGTGTCTCAATGAAATCTACACATTTTTTATGTTTATTTATTAACACCTTGAGAAAATACAAAATTTTGGCATCATATAAAGAACACAGCAGGTGCACACAGGTTCCTCTGTGATTTAAATGGTTAATTAACCATTTTTATTATTCCTAATTTGGCATTATTATTTGCTGACAAACCTACTTAAAGATAAACCCATAAAAACTGTTTTAGAGCAATGAGATTAAAACACTTTTTATACTTTTCCAAACGAAACACTGCCACTAAAAATTAGCTTTTAAATTAAAGCTTATCCCATGGTAGTCATGGTGCAGTGATGCTCTATCCAAAAAAAGCTCTGGACAGCAGGAAGCATATACACCATGTGGATTTGCTCGAAACCATTAAAAACAAAGATGCTGGGGATCACATTTTACAGCATGATAGGATCCCTGGCCCAGTCAGCTCAGCCAGGCAGCCAGCAGCCAATGTGGAGAGAGGAAAATGAGTGGATAGGGTGAAAAATGACATCCGCATACCTGTTCTCACCCATACATCTTTCATTGGGCAGTTTTTCGATGGAGTGTGAAAAGAGCAAATGGAGACATTGGATGAAGACGGTGTGAAGGTGTGTGTGTGTGTGGACTGGTCGAGCGGTGACGTTCTGCACTGTGATTCTTGTTGGGAGCCAGGACCTTGCACGAGCTACCATGCTAATATTCATTCTGCTGGGATGAGACTTGATTACTATTCATTATTGGCAGCACTGAATTTTCTTAGTGACTTTTCCTAGAACTCAGAGCCAGTCAGCACGGCACAGAACATTACCTTCAAAGGTCATAAAGATAAGCCTGCACGATTATTTTGTGGGTTTATGGGTGATAAGCACCTTGTATGCAACTCAAGCGAATTCAATCAAACCAATCACAGATGATATAACAATAACAATTAATCAGCAGAATTATTTAATATACTTAATGATGAGGGAGCAGTTGTAAATTGTGTGCAGGCCCTGCATCTTAATGAGGACAAACAGTACTGGCTCTAATTCAATAAACATCCACATACTAAACAAATATCAGAAATAGCGTGGTAAAAAAACAATCTGCAGTCCCTTGGTGCTACCTCTTAACATTGCTTTCACAAAGTCAATTCATCTCACAATGCCTCAGGATATTTGCACATTTTTTGCATTTAAATAAAACTATTTTGTTACACATCACACCCCCAAGTCTTCAGTTTATGATCATCCTTTCAGATATATTTTCTCTCTAAATTAGTAAATTGTTTTTACTTCAAATTCAGTAGAAAATAGCTTCCTCCTGACTTTACTGGTTCTCTCCATTACAACAAAAACAATAAAACGCAGCGTGCTACTTAGAGAGGCAATACACAATTCAATATTGCAGTACGAGCAAAACAGTATTAATAAAACAATAGCAAATGGGTCATTCTTTTTTTTTTCATGCTTGTAAAACTGAAATATATCGTACATGTTAAGTTGCTGAGAGTCAAGGCAAAAAAGGATTTAGCTTTGAGTGAGAGTGTGATCAGAGAATAAGAATAGGCTGCATGATTTCCAGCTATACAGCACCAGGTCAACTGAGAAATCGCCTTCCATAAAAAGCCTCCTGTGGTCTGAGAGGGAACACGACAGAGCGTTAATTACCCGGGCAACACTGGAGAACAAGGTAAAAGGCGTGTTAATGAAATACTAATAAGGTTCCAATTTGAGTCCTTCGGCTTTGCCATCCTCTAAAGTGATCTCAAGGACTTCAGTTCCTTCCATAGCTGGTCTCTGCTATTGCTAATTACTATCGCTCACATGACAGAAAGCAGTTTAGAAACTATTATTTCTGGGGAATGAATCCTTTGTGTGCTGTCCTTTGATGGAGGACACCCATGTCGGTTTACTGGATGTCAGAATTGAGGGATGGGGAAAAAAAAAAAAAAGTTTAAACCCCTTAAAACTCCTAAAAAGAGAATTGGTTCATTGTCTGCCAGACTTTCTGCCTCCTCCATTCTGCCATTTAACAACTAGGGAACAACCTAGTTTTGGGATCTCAAGAGGAATAATGTTTATGATTGTTTTGTTCTAATTTAGCTACTTGGGAAAGCTGCAGTGTTTAGTGTTTGGAAAGCTGGGTTAAGCAGCCACATGTCAATTTTTTCCCCCCTCACGAAAATAACTTGAGTCGGTGCTGTTAGGTCTTTAGAGCTGTGGAGTAAATCTGAGGTGAGGATCTTCAAGAAAGGTAATGGAATTCCCTCTATGGGCATCCTGCAGGACCAGACAGCCATTTCACAAGACTGTGCACCACAATGAACCGCTGGCTGATAACACAAGTCAAAAGGAAAAAACTTCGACTGTTGGAGTGTAGCAAGCAGAGGAGAAGCAGACGGGGATGTGAGCTCAAAGACATCTGAAGATACAGCAATTTCTCCGAGGCAATCATTTGATGCTCTCGTTCCGTGATGGCTGAGTGTCACTACTTTTGCGCTCCCATCACACAAGTGCATCCAGCACTCCAAAAAGATTGATTGTTGGAGGATAGGGCTGGGATAGTGCACACATAGAAAAGTACACATCTGTCCTGGAATGAAACTGTTTGCTTTCAGTCTGCTGTGACTTTGCCTGACGATAGATTTGTCGTTAATGGTTTTGGTATCAGCTCAGCACTGTAAATACAGTAGTGCTATATATTTATCACTCTGTAAAATATCATTGACAGCTGTCACAACATAGAGAAAGAACAAGATTCAAGTGTTTATTTGTCACTTCCCCAAAATGTTTAAAACATACAGAGGTGGGAAATTGTTCCTCCTCGTCCCACTGTGCTAAGACAGACAGTAACCACCAACAAAATGGTAAATGGAGTACATTTATATAGCACTTTCATGACCTTAGCTAGGTCCCAAAGTGCTTTACAAGGCACCTCATTCACCCATTCACACACACACTCACACACCAATGGCTACTGAGCTGCCATGCAAGGTGCTAGCCACCATTAGGAGCAACTTAGGGTTCAGTGTCTTAACAGGAGGAGCCGGGGATCAAACCCACAACCTTACGATTCACAGGCGACCCCCTCTACCACCTGAGCAGCCGCCCTACAACTACTAATACTAGCACAATGAGGAGGCTATGACTGTATAAAATTATGCAGAGTATTTGTATATTTTTTGTTTGTTTGTTTTTTTCTGTTCTCTGCTGTTTGTTGTTGTTTTACCTGTTGGTCTGTATTACAAACCTGTCATTATTATTATTTATTTATTTTTAGTCTGCAGTTATGACTCCGTGATCTACAGTCTTTCTTCTTTGTTTGAATTTTGCTTAAATAAATAAACAATTTGGGAAAAAAAAAATACACAGAGTGAGGATATTCATTTTTAGTGCAAAAAGAAATTACTATGCTGAAATTGTATAGATACAAGTTTACAAATGTGCAGGAATTACTCAGTTAGTGCAGATGTTTGTAGTGCAAATGTGTACCACACAGTCTGAGTCTTGAAAACTATTTTGATAAAGAAGGTCAGCAGTCCATTGTTTAGTTCAGCTGAACTGCAAAATCTGGCAGAGGACATGTGAGTGTTTCTCTGTGTTTATAGAGTTTTGTTCTACTGCATCTAGACTCAAAGTGTATATCTTGTTTCTTTAGAAAGACTCAAAATATTATGATATTGATTTATATGTGTATATTCTCAAGTCTGGCGGACCCCTAACGGCTGTCATAGTATTTGCTCGTATTTCACAGAAGCTGAGTTCTGTGGATCTCAGTACAACTTCCCCATATCAGGTATAGAAACGGATTAGTTCAGCAGATTATTTGCCTCCTCTGAGCAAGTCCCCTATAATCATAACAGGTGCTACTGCAGTAATCGTAGTGGAACTGCTCCACCACAGGCTTTTTGATTTGATTTTATTGTTCCTGATCACATGGAAACATATGCATCATCATTACACTGTAAAAATGACTGAAGGTCAGAGGAGGTGTTAGTGTTGACGAACATCTTTAAGTTATTACTATAGCACCATCATGTAATGGCTTTAAAAAGCTTAGTTCCTCGAAAGCCTCACATGAAAGGAGTATTAGCATTCAGACTCAAACAGCAAATCCAGAGGCAGTACAAGCTCTAACTATTTCTGAATGTCATGATCAATGTGAAGACAAAATTAGAATACTCTGCTGAAAACAAAGGACTAAACCCTCCCACTGTGTTACATTGTGAAATTTTGGAATATAAACTATAGTATGATACAACATAAGCTAAAAGACTTTCTTCTGTGACTCCTCTTTGATAGTTTTGTTTGTTAGTATTGCCTGTGTTTACGTCTTGATAAAAATGGCAGGTGGTCGGCAGGTGTTTTATCTGTCTACTAAAAAATCCTTGGACACAAAAGTAATCTAATAAAATCTTTCCGTCTTTTGTAAATATGAATTCATTTCCTCGTACTCCCTTGTGTTAAAGACTTGTTTTCTGTGACCTAAGACATGATGATTTAAAAGACTTAAAAAGGCTTTCACTAAAACCCATTTTTCTCTGTGTCTTTTTTTGTTGCACCCTCTCCTTTTGGCTCAGAAGACAACTCTTAGGCAGTCAGTAAGACTGTGTTTGTAGAGATGCACAGCTAGTGGTCGATAATAACTATGATGATAATGGGATTCTGGCTAGTATCGCATTACCCACAGCTGATGGCAGAAAATGTGATTATCATTTGGCATTTTTTGTATGGAAGTCATAAGACTGCCAGTACAGCTGTCTGTGTTACCATTAGCAATGCAGAGGGTTATGTTAGCAATGTGCTGAATGGATTTACCATCCTGTTGTGTTTCAGAAACATCTCATGCATTTACTTTGTCAGGAAAAACATTTCGGTTTCTACCAGATATAATATAACAGAATCCTTCACAAATGGATCCATATTCTTAAGAATAGTTTGAGATCACTGAAACTCACTTAACTATCACGCAGCAAAATGATGAGCAGCTTGGAGTCATCCCCTTTTAATTAGAGAAGCATCAATCTTCTATTGATTGAGTTTTTAGTTCTCAAGAAACATCACTGATACAAATTAATACGAATCACAAAGCAATTTGCTTATAACCTATGGAATATGAAAAAGAAGAAGTATCTCAAAGCTGAGATAAAATCCATCCATCCCATTCACCATGGAAGCTGTAGGGCTGGTAGGGCCCGGGCCCGACTAAAAATGGTCTAAAAAAGTAAAAAATAAGGAAAGTAAAAGATTAACCTGGGAAAAAACACCAGGTAAATAAATCATGTAGGCCTGCTGTCTTGTGTCCCACCCACAGACCTATCAGAAAGCATTAATCCTTTTACCCCGAACATTTAGCTGCTGACAGAAAGCACTTCCATACACTACCGTAATGTATGTAATATATACGAAAAGCTCCTCTTGTTGGCTTTCAGAATCAGCTGGAATCACATCGGTAGTGCTAATGGCCGAGAAATTACAGCAAGTTGCTTTATGCTAGTCACTCTGTATCACCGACGATACGCTCAGTGTTAAAGGGTTAAATAATATTCTCCAAAATAGAGAGATATGGAGATTGGCAGAAACTTTGCTCAGTTTAATGACCAAAGGAGGCTGTTCTATGGCAGCAATGAAGCAGTGGTGAGTTAACATTCATATTACATTTTATTGTATGAGACCACTTCTCCTAGTAGGTGCATTTCTGCATCACTGTAACCACAATAAGTCAGCTGCTTTCTTAGGGTTGTGTTTTTCCCCTCATGTTTGTGTGCATGCAAGGTGCATTTATGGACTCATAGGGGGAGTGGGCCCCACCAAATTGTGCTCTGCGGTCAATGATCCATCCTGTTTTTAAACATGTGAGACTTCCACTTTAAAAAGTGGTCTTAGATGCAGTGAGTGACAATGTTGAAATCCTTACTTTAAATATCAACCCCTTGACTCAGGCTACATCCCAAATACAGCATATATATAGACACAGTCACATCTGAAGATTGACTAATTGTCTTTTCCTATATTGGTCAGGATAAGCTGAGAAATGCTTTAGATGGCAGCAAAAGATTTGGTTTGAGACAATGCTCTTTTGTACATTTGGTTTAAAACATTATTAAATTATTATTAATGTTAGCTGCTACAAGTCTTTTTTGGCAGTGGGTAAAGAAATCATTCACTAGAGAGAGGGTAACTCATGTAACTCCTACACTACTTACTTTTGCAAACAAACTCTATCAGATTTTAAATAAATGGATCAAATTCATCACCCAAATTCCATCAGACTTCGACTCCACTAACATTATATGCCTCATACCTGTTAGTGACAGACTGAAATAGAAGTACATAGAAGTATTCATGGTGCATACATGTGTACATATGTACATATCCAATAGTATAGTCCCACAGCTTTTTAATATCTCTTTCTGTTCATATGCGATGTGTAAATAACAAACAACAATTTTTCAGTATAGGACTATGACCATGCTGTAACCCTCTCCACACAATGTCAAATAAAACACCCCCTTTTCTTGAACAGCTTACATAAGGCCTTTTAGTTCAGTGACATGCTATCTTTATTGCGCTTGGCTTCCCTTTTGAAATCATTGCAGAACCACTGGACATATAAGACAAGCCTCTGCTTTTATTTTGAGGGATGTCGGTGAACAGAGAGAGCATTGTGGATTATTGAGGTGATGCTGCCTAAATTGTTGGTCAAGCCAGAGGGCGTTTTGCTAGTTTGCTCCCTAACGCATTTCTCTCGTGCTTTCTCAGGATGATACCCACACCACGTTGCATCCAAACATCTGCAGAAGCTCCAGGCCTGGAGTGGAGACGGCGTGTTGTGTATGTGTTGTGTATGTGTTGTGTATGTTTAGGATGTCCCCATCTCAACAGTAAAAAAAAAAAACAACAACAACCCACAACACCAGAGGATAACCCGATTTACCATCTGTAACTGAACTACATTATTATTACTATCAATTTTGATCCACAAAAATGCTGAGACAAGATACTCCCACTGAGACAGACACCTAGTTGTGTTATCTGCCAGATTGCACCCTGTGAAATTCAATACCATGTTTGTGCTATAGGCTACATCCTGTGCAGTCTTATCTTGCAAACTCATTTTAACTCCAAGAGCTCTTTAGAAATTGCATGGGAACTGCTACTGCATCCTAAATGTAGCATCTATGCATTTTTTTTCTCTTTCCTAGAGAGTTGGGAAGGAAGAGATGGGCATCCGCCTCGTTTGCATTCTGCACAGGCTGGACGATTCAGGGCCTGTCAGGCAAGAGCTCTCTTCCTCTGAGGTGCCTTTGAGAGCTTGGGAGAAAGAGATGCATGTGTGGAGTTCTGAAGTAGGGTGAACTTCACACTCGCCTAATCTCTACTGTGGATCTGTCTGTCGTTCAGCGGAAGCACCAGCTAGCAGACCTGGCACTAATTCAATCGCTGATTCTTGATTGGCAGGGGAGCAAGCTGTAGCCCTGGGGAAGCAAAAAAAAAAAAAGTCCCTTTTGTCCTTAAAGAAAGATAGCGGGTAGAAAGGCTGTCTCCCTTTAGACTGAACCAGACCAGTAGCAGCCATCTGTTGGAGCAGGAACTTAAAAGATCAAATACTTAAGGGAAGGAAGAGAAAACTACACTGAAAGAGGTATAAAAAAAACACGCACTGAAATTTAGTTAAAGGGTATCCTCATATCTTCCTCATCAGAGAATGTATATGTTAAAAAAACATAATAAAACAGCCCTGTGTGCTTTAAGGTACATTTAAATTCAACCTGATTTGTTTCTAATGTTGGTGCCTGTATAATCCTTTTTTAAAGCAGTGTAGGGCTTTCTATATTATTTTACAATGCACAACTTCTGG
Organism: Pseudochromis fuscus; assembly: GCA_900323345.1. Taxonomy (NCBI): domain Eukaryota; kingdom Metazoa; phylum Chordata; class Actinopteri; family Pseudochromidae; genus Pseudochromis; species Pseudochromis fuscus. The sequence continues at coordinate 49,009 of OOFC01051314.1, forward strand.
ATAAGTCTTCAGTTGGATGATAAATGTATGAAATGCAAGATTTATTTCTGGCGTTTAGTCACTGAACTGAACTGAACTGAACTTTATTTGTCACATGCATAGTTATACATAGTACAAAGCACAGTGAAATGATTTTTTTGGGCGTCCATCCAAAAGATAAGAACACTGCAGATAAAAGAGCATGCAGAATACAATAAATGAAATAAATATCAGATATAATATAAATGTAGCTATAACTGAATATGTCTAGTTAAGTTATAAATAAGTATAAATAAATAAGTATAAATAAAAAAAATAAATAAATAAGTTATAAATAAAAAAGTTAAAATCTAAAAATAGAGAGGTGGCTGCTCTAATGAAGAATCTTGCAATATATTCAAATGTTGCCAAAGTGTATTTGGTTAGTCTCACTATACATGAACATAATTTCCAACATACACATTTTGGAATAAAATCACAGAAATTAGTCTGTGTACAGACTATTGTGTTATTTGTGCTTTAACAACAGTGCCAAGTAAGAAGAAAGATTTCATTTATGTTCAGTGAAACGGTGACAGTTTTTTATTTTGGGCAGCTTTCAAGGACAAAAAAGGAAAATAATTAAGTTTCTGCCAGAGAAAATAATCTTTTTTTTTTTTTTTTTTTAAAGGTAATTGTTAAGGCAGGCATGCTTTCAGTTTTTCATATGAATGCTTTTCACCTTCTTTAAAGTCCCACATAACTGTCACCAACATAATAATAACAATAATAAAAGAATCACAATAACACAATTCAATCCATTCATCTATTTTTTCCATTCATTGTGCCAGTAATTTAACAATTTAATTTGGCCACAAGAGGTTTACGGACAACAGAAAACAACACAGAAATGTCAATAAATAAATATCAATAAAAAATACACAGAAAAGTGGGTTTATTAAACTAGAATACTGACACAGAATTAAGAAGCTGTCCCTCGTGTCCAACAAGTCAAGACCACTGAAAACATTCAGGCATAAAATAGAGCCACAGTAACTATTCAGCCTCCTCTGAATTAAGTCAAATGGTTATCTCTTGCTCCTTTATTAAATTTGAATGACGCTCCTCCAGAGAGTGACAATATTATGAGAGGAATAATTCCATCTGCATGAATAATTAAAAATAAAGTTATCAAACTTTTTTTTTTCCCTCTCTCCTTTCTTAATCTCACAAAATCTGAATTATAAATCAGAGGGGCTGTCACAGCACTCATCTGCACACTGCACTGTATTCATCATAGGTCTGAAATATAGCGGGTGATTAGAAAGTATATTCATATACCACTGCTTGATATGAATATTGTGACATAATACCTGTGTCAACTATAAAAGAAGAAATGGGT
>OOFC01051314.1:58052-94382 GCA_900323345.1 Pseudochromis fuscus
AGGTTGACCACGCCCCCCTCCGCCTGATGGCCACTGGAGTAGTGTGTCCCAGGTGTGGGAGAGCAGGAAAGCTCCCTCGTCTCGGTTCATGGTGGTGTGTCCCCATTTCCTGCCTCTTTAATCCATCACTTGTGTTTGTTTTCTGATCTGAGTATCCGTGCATTGTCCCAGTCCATGATATGGTTTTCAACAACGTCTTCCTATACCTGTTTGTTGTCTGAAAATAAGAAACCTGAAGAACTACGTCTTAATAAGTAGACAAAAGGAATTTGATGGATCCACTGCTGGTCTGTCATGACGCAGTGTGTAACTCACTATGTGTAGCTTCCACATGCTGAACCCATATGATGTCAGAGCATGTCAACCAATAAAGAAAATACTCCCAGCTTTCTGATTGGTTAAAATGCTCTGACATCAAATCGCAGCCTCCATGAAATCATCCAAAATGGGTGAATTGAATATCTTAGTTGTATGAGCTCTTTATTTTCAAACATTCCCATAAATCTTTAGTTTATGTCTTCATCTAGCTTTCAAACTATATTTTCACCATGGGTTTTATATTTCTTCAAGCAAGGCCACAACTGACGTTATATGTGAATTCTGGTGAAGCTAATTCACTTCTATATCATTTGATATAGTTGAAATGTGGCACGTCATGGTAGCAGCTTACTCAGACAATGAAATCTGCTGGGGTACAACTAATTATTCTTAAATCAATACAAGAGGGCATAAAACAGGTTTTATTCCCGGAGTTTCCTCCTCTTCTCTATTACCTCCAGTGTGATAGGATTTCTCTTTACAATGAATGGAAATGTCTGCCTTGGAACATTCCCCCACACTTTACAACTCGTTTCCCCACATATCAATGTACGCCATGGCTTGGGCTGTCACAGGGGTAATGAATAGCAGCAATGAATAGCAGGAGAAGTAAGATAAATAAAATAAAATATTGCTTTGTCACCGGCTTCGTTCAAACTGCTTTAACCGGCACACACGTCTTCCCGCTGTCAGCGCACTATCTGAGCGAGGAGAGCAGGTAGGCCGCATTATCAAGATATTAATCATCGGGCTGGATGTTAACGCATGCTGGGGGCCCTCAATCTCCATTCAGCACTGCTGGCCTGTTAGAATTCCCTGGACACTTCACCGCTTATCTTCAAATCCTCTTTCTATTTGTTTTATTATTACTTCTCACCCGGTGTAATTGCCTGTAGGCCCCTCCTGTATTCAATTAAGTGAATTCCAGCAAAGTACACGGCCACACCATCGACATTATCCTTCTTCATTATGTCCATGTCCCATAATAACATGCTTTACCGGCTTCGCTGTGAGCCTATATCTGACATAAAAGGCATTTCAGTCTTAGATTTTCTTTCAAATTTCACAAGTGGACTGTCTGTTTTAATTACTGTGAGTTCTGTTAAGCTGATCATATTTAATAATAATCTAAATATACTGCACACCATCTGATGTAATGTAGCTCGGAGCAGCATGGTGTGGGATGCAGGTTTAGTTAGTGGGAGGGGAAATGGAAAGCCACCCGGGTCAAGACTTGACCGATGTTCAGCTCACGGGACCTCCGGGGAGCTATCTGATAAACCCTAATTATGGATACATTTGCTAAGTAAGCCTTTAATCTGAAACACAGAGTGAAGTTAAAATAGCTATCCTGAATTCATGTCAGTTCAGTTTTACAGTCAACAGAGCGAGATTTCCTTCGGGGTTCAAGAGCTAAAGTGCAGCTCTGGGGTGTGTTGTTCTTTGAATAAAACTTGATCAGCAGCATAATAAATAACTCTAGGGGAAATTCATATGAAAATCCTGTGTGAATTCAGCATCCGCTCAAAGAACTAGAATCTAAACTGGAATACCTGGTATCAGTGCTACACACCTGGTTACAAAAACATCATGTGAACCTAGATGGATTTTCTAGATGTTAAAACAGAGATTAGATCAACTTCGCTTGTGCTTATATATCTCCTTCTTTTAGGAGACAAACATATGGGCATTTTATTAAGGAGAAGTCTTTAAAAGCTTTTACTGCAGCCTTGCTGGACTTACTGAAAAGCAACTGTTAAACAGCTTACCAGATGTTAATGTTCTGACCATAAAAAATAAGGTGGAGCTGCATACCCATTTGAAATACGTCAGAGGTCTCTTGGGCAGTAGCTCGATATAGTTTGGAGTTCAGTGTAGCAAAGTCTTTATTTTTCTTTCATTGGTGCAGCTTTAATAGCCTCAAGATGCGTAGCTTACATCAGCCATCTGTTAAGCAGCCAAATAACAAAAACCACAGATCTGAGAAAAATCTTTCATGACAGGCACCCACAGTGATGTGTCATGAATGCTTTCTTGGAGTTTAAATTTACTCAAGCTTGCTAATTCTGTTTACACTTAATGCTAAATCGGATCATTTATCACTTCCAATGAAATATGTGGGAGAGTAAAGTAAAAAAAAAAGTCAAGAAATACAGGTCTTCTATGTGCAAGGACAAAAAAATGGGTTAATTAATAATCTTTATTTCTGATATATTGAGAGTAAAACATTCCTCACTGTTGTCAAAGTCAGAATAGGTTAAACCTGCTGCCTCCTAAACACATTTTAGTCACTGAGTCACCTTAAAATGTCAATGCCAACAAGCCTGCGTGGTTTTTGACCCAAGCACAGTTTGAGCAACCTAAGCACCCCAGCAGGGAAACAGGAAAATCTTGGCAGCCTTTGAGCTTTAAAAAAAAAGGAAAGAGTTCTGCACACAATGGCTGAGGCACTGCCCCGGGCCTGTAGCTCTTCCCTAGAGGTGCAAGAGGAACTTTTAATATAATTAAAACAAGACTGGGAAAGACAACTTTAAAGATAAGGGTGCCACAGAGAGTTGGCTGCTTGGCACCACAGCTATTCATCCTTCTCGGTAGCGACTGAAACCTAGTTATTAAGTCCTCGAGGGCAACAGGGGTGCAGGAATAGTTCACCAAGTGACAGTATTAAATAGAAGTTCGGTTTGACAGCTGCAATGGCATTGAGATTGACAACGCAATCACAACAGAGGGAACTGACAAGACCAGGCAGGAACAATTCATCTTTTGGGGTTTTACTTTTCATGATGTAGCAAGAACGGACAAGAAAAACATAAACAACCAAAACCGTGCTGACACAATGCAGGAGGCACCTGTCCTTTTAAGATATTTTTTGGGCATGTTGGAGATATAACAACAGTAGAAAATAACAATTGGATGATATGAGATAGCAGTAAACATATCTCTTTTGTACCCAGCATATTCTTCCAGCCTAGATATTGTCCAGGATTCACAATGGTATTGTGGCACTCGTTAAAAAAAAAAAAAAAAAAAAAAAAAAAAAAAAAATGCACCTGACTCGGTGTGGAAACTGCAAATCTGTGTTTCAAGGTGTTTTGTTTTAAAAGTTTCTTCTGGTTTTATCTGTGTCTACTTGCACATTGGTTTAGTGGTGGTGCTGAATGAAGCTGGGCAGGTGGGAAAGGCAGAAGACAGAGTTTTTAACTGTATTATTATTCCCTGCTGAACATATATCTGCAAAAATAATAATGGAAAAAAAAAGAAAACCAGAGGAAACACAGACATCATCAGTTTTTCTTGTGACTTACAATATTTTTTTTATTTGAGTTATTTATGCCTGACGATTCAGCCAAGACCAAAATGAATCCTCAAAGTTGGTGATGAACTGTTTTTATATGCTGGATGTAAAAACCATGTTTCCTCTTGAAGAGAGAGATATGTGGAGCTATGACATTGTGATATGAACCTAAACCCAATGGCACCTGTATGACTAAATAAGAACCAACAAAAAAAAAAAAGTGCTGCACAAAGCAATATGAACGGTAGATGCTGTATTCTGTTAAACGCTGGTGAGTTAATCAGAATATATGGACCGAAAATTAATATAAGAAGGTAGTGCACTGTAATTAGTCATGGGCTGTCAAGCACAATCTTTCTGGTCCAAACCACAGCTAAAAGGTTCGGCGGCTTCTTACTGACATGTGGCGTATAGGCATGACCATGGGTAACTGTCTTAATTAAGTTAGCAATGCTTGGGTGAATGCATTAAAGATCTTTAATAAAACGCCCCAATAACCAGAATGTATGGTCCAAATAAACTTTGTTGCTGATGATCCCTTAATTGGCGGTCACTGTTTCCTGGGGTTGTGCTGAGCTTTTGAAGTAAAACATCAAAGTACATTGACGATTTCTTCAATCTGCTGCATGGACTTTGAAATGTATTTGTTTTTCCTGGATGACATGTAAGAAATACATCTATTTTCCCTGATCATAATGTTCATAAAAAATAAAAAGCAAAAAAAAAAAAAAAAAACAATGACAAGCCGTCAAAAAGAAAATGATTTGATTATTTACAAAGGGACGGCACATGCACGCCATTAGAGCTCAGACGCGGAGCTTACAATGTATTATAATGTTTGGTGGTACGAATTCTGCAGACAAAGACTCATCCTTTTGTTTTATTTCTCCACACTCTAAGATATTTCCAAGCTGTGAAAGTGGCTTTCATGTATTGCTTGCCAGGAGGGTCATGCGCAGCAGGTAATAATTCCTCTACAGTATGCGGTAATAATTAGTAATCTTCATTGTGCAGCTGTAGGGATGTTTGCTGTCCCATCAAAAAAAAAGAAAGAAAGAAAAAACCTTCCTGCTTCCTGACACATCTCATTATACGCCTACATGTTTGCAAAAACAATGGTGACGAGACCTCGTATGCTGTTGTATACAAACACAGTAAGGATGAATATAAATGAGCTCTATGGTCACTTTCTGATAGGTCTTCAATTGTAAGGTGATGGGCATAACTATTTTAAAATATATTTTCTTTTTACTGTGCCATTTATTACTGAATATGAATGCAACACATGAATATAAAAGCATGAAGAGTCTATCTCATTTAAATTCATCCAAGCATTGCAAACTTAATTAAAAAGGCCACCCCAAAACTGTGCCTATATCCCACATGCCAGAAAGATGCAACAGCCTTGTGTGGCATCAATCACAAACAGCAAGTCATTCTATAATTATTGATGGTGTATTATTTTAAGTGCATACACAGTGATTAACTCTTAATGTCCTCCACACCAAGTCTTTAACGCAGTCTAGGGGGAGCTTATGTGCCTTTTGACATCGCTGCTGCCCGTTTACAGGCCTTGGTGTCTCAATTATGATGTCACTGGTGATGATATTTAGTTGTTTGGAAATGAGATAATAAGCCTGGAACATCATTATAAGTTCCATGGCTGTTCGTTCGAGCTGGTATTAGCTATAACATCCCAACTGCAGTCAATTACTGTGCCGTTTGCAAGTTAGACAGTGACCTTATCCAAGCTGACAAATGGCCAATTTCTTCACACCCTTCTGCATCCCAGCATGCTTTGCCTTTTTCTTATTTACTGCCTAGTTTCTAAATGCCACATTTGTTCCTGTTTATTCCCAAAGAGGGTTCTTTTGTTTCGTTGTTTTTTTTTTTTTTTCCTTTTTCATTAAGGCGACAGGATTAAAAGTATTGTTGCCGTGGATTTCATTATTCTTCACTGCCACGAATGTCCATCTGTCGTTCTGTCTGTCAGGCTGTTAGAAACAAAAACAAACAGACTGCTCCTGTTGTATGCCTTTTAGGGGGAAGTGATTCTGGTGGACTGTCTGTTATATATAAATGGAAAGTGACTCATAAACATAATATCTGTAAATACAACCGGCACCTTGTAGTAGAACTAAATATAGTTTAGGATGAGTGGACTATATGATTTTTATGGTAGAGTAAACCATAATCACCTGTACCAACAAACTGATAATGGCCTGAGCCTGGCAGTGTTCCTAGCCTATCTCCTTGGGGTAATGACCCCTCAGAGCCACTGAACTTGCTGTGTATGCTTATGCTACACTGCTCAGAGTTTTACCGGCTTTCCAGCTCATGAGAGGTCAGGTTCACCTTCAGTCAGGCGTTAAAATGAAGTCGTCTTCCTCACCGAGCCCATCACTCAAGACCATTTCAACTCCCAATTGAACACATAAAATGTAGTCTTATGAGCTACCTGCATCGTATATTTCCCTGTAAATGGATGAAGCCTAAGCCCATCAACAATGGAAGAGGATTCGAGGTGTAAAATGAGGTGGGGAGAAGGGAGATCTGCCTTCTCCTGTTTTTTAAAATGCAATATTACAAAGTACCAGTATAGTGTTATTGACCAAGGCAGGGCACAGGGCAGTATTTGTAGGCAGTAGGGTACCTCGGTGCTCGCAGAGATCGAAAGCGTGAGTAGGCACATTGTATTCTGTCTTTGTTGTAGTTCAAGGATCAATCTCTTTGCATAGCCTTCCCAGGTTATACATACAAATGGATATGCATTTCATCAGAGGGATCAAAGCGCAGGGTCAGCCAGAGTGCAGTGCCCCCAGAGCAGTTGTGGGGGTTCAGTCACTTGCTCAAGGGCAGGTGGTGGTGGATGGTAGATGTAATACCCTTCAGGTGCGAAGAAAAGCTTCCTTCTGTTGCTGAAAGGAATCCAACCAGCTCTGCTCATGTTAGGGGTTCGTGCGTTTCCTTCAAGGCATTTCTGCCGAGGACACAAACTAGCAGTCCATTTGATTTTATAACCCTTTGTACACCTAACTTTGGTAGTTTGAGCTCAACTGTGGAAAATGTGAACATAACAATTTCACAGCCCGAGTTTGAATTTTGTGGACTGCTTAAAACAGTTTCTGTGCACAAAATTAGAATAAATATGAATGATGACTGGTGGGATAAACAAAGAACTACGTGGGCTGAGACAGGTCAGCTCCAGCTGTCCAAATAACATCTGTCTTTAAATGTCAGAGTAACACATGGCTACTACAGGTTTGAATATTTATTTGTGGCTATAATAGTTGTGCTCTGACCCTCTTCTGACAAGCATCTAAGGAGGCAAATTACAATGACATAATAATAATAGTAATATAGTTGAAATAAAAGCTACTGTTTCTACAGCTGTTACCATACCATAGGCTCTCTTAGGGAATGCTCCCATTTAAAAGCCCAGTAACATACATCCAGGATGTTCAGTATCCAGTACACAGTTTCTCTGAGCGGCTCCAGTGAAGCAGAGGTCCTTAAGTACCTTCTCTCACCTTGTTGTGTGTGTGTGTGTGTGTGTGTGTGTGTGTGTAATTCTTGGACAGGGGCCATAGAATATGTGAGGCTGAAGGTTGATGGTCCACTGCTCCTGCCCAGGAAACTGCCTCCCTTTCAATCACCTTATTCAAAGTGCTGTAAGCTTGTTAGCCGCTGTATTGCTCCTCTCACTCTAATTTCCTGCATGATATAGGTTTGTTTGTTTCATTGCGGTTGCTCCATTGGCCGTTCACTTATCGGTGTTTTCAGACCGTCATACAGTATTCACTAGCACCAAGGTCCTCCGCATGAGCGTGGGAGTCTCTTTTACTGGTGAAATCCTAACATAAAGGTGGAATGAAAATCATCATCTATTCTCACAGACTCTAATTAAAAAATGTTGTTGTTTTCTTTCACGTACTACTATGAATTTAAATGACAGTATTATTGCGTCCATTATTTGTATTATTGTATAATTTTTCCAACTAAATATATGCACCGCTCTGATGCTCCTGTTTGGCTTGTGGTGTTCTGAAGTCATTAACTGTATAACATGGGTTAATTATTGTGATGTGATTATACTCCCCCTTTTATTCTGCAGAAAGAAATTAATGTATTTGCAATAGAGAGTTTTTGTTTATAATAAATTTGTTAACCTTTAAAAAAAGACCAAATTTAGCTGTTAATACTTTCTTCTGTTCCTGACTATAATAATATGAAGTCACCAAGCAACATATTTCTACTTGCAGACTTAATCTACAGACTAGCATGTAGTAATTATAATAATAATAATAATACAAAGCAAGGCACACCAGTTTCTGCACTCACCAAAAGCAAGTACTCTATCGATGCTTTTAGATGAACTCCAAGGATGTAGCCTGTACCCTTGCTATTCAAAGTTGTATTACCCTCTCCCAGTAACTCTATCTGTGCATAGCCAGATCTCTTACTACCATTGATCTCTATTCCCACTCCCTTTCAACGGTGTTGTGAGAAAATGTTTCATAAAATATTTATTTTCCCTGCATCCCCCCCCCCATCTCCAAATCCGGGCTATCCTTCCCAGTCACACCTGCTGAGCCAAGCCATTTTTCGAGGCGTGGATTTAGCCCTCAGTTGGCTTAGCTTAGTGCATAATATTCAGCAGGTTAGAGCTGCATCATTGCACATTAAAGGTTGAAGTGGAGAAAACACAGCCACAGTCCTCTCGGCTGGTGTAGACAGCAGTGTCAGGGGTGTTATTTACTCCATCCACCTTTTGTGACCGGGTCGTCATCTGCTGCTGCTGCTGAGATGGAGTGACACTGGAGACATATTTTTGAATAAGCAAAACAGATTTTTTTTTTTTTTAAATAGGAACAAAACTGGTTTGCCTCCAAAACAATATAACATGGTTTCCTTCCTAAAATGTAAAGGTTTTTTTTTTTATTTAGGATAAGCCTCCTGGGAATAAAAATATCCATAAATAACCCTCTTAGGTTAATCTCTTCATGCATATGCTGTACAGATGCACCATGTTGTACAGTCATTTTATAGGATGGTGTAAAGGAACCCAGATAACTGCTACACCAAACACTTTTACATTAACGTAATTACATTTCTGCTCGCAATCGACTCACAATTTTTCCTGTCATTTGACTTTTCTTTCTTTCTTGTCCCAAATTCACAAACACAGCACAAACCCAAAGTCTGCATAACGACCCGTATACACACAGATCACGGCATCCATAAATAATAGAGCGCACATAAATTAAACATCGAAGTTGAGTTTGTGATAGCCGCTCACAGTTAGCAGACTAAGATGCCTCACTCTCCCCCTCCAAGACTTAATTAGAAGCCCCAGCATTTCCTGTATGGAAAACAACAGAGAAAAAAAAGCCAAACAAACATGGGAGGGGAGGGGGGGAAGCCACAGGGAGCTTACACTCTTATTTCCCATAATGCACTCTGCTGTTATAGCATGCAGTAAAAAGGACACAGGATCTTGCAACATCTAATAAACCCCAAGTTTCTACAAACTACATTCACCTCCACTACCTATAAAGGTCCCTGCCATCTCCTTACAAACCTCTGATTCCTTTATGCATATCAGTTTACATTTATAAAGATTAAGCAGATTCAACACAAACAACCTGGAGATCTAGTGGAGAATTAGTTGAATGTCCAGACACAAAAATTACCAGCAATGAAAAGGAGACACACACTGATTTGGTTGTAGGTCTGATATAATATGACCTGTAATTCACTGTGTTGTTATCAGAATTAAATCTATATATTATTTAGTTACAATATATATAGCTATCTTAAGATTAATCAAATCTACAAAGCAGCAATGCCAAGAAAAATACATTATGTACTATTAGTCCTGGGATGGGTTTATAGGTAAACTGAATGCCCTAAGGGAGTGCAAACATCTGGCAAGGCAGAATCCAGCTGTGTTGATGCTATAGAGTGAACATTATTGCCTCCTTTTAGAGAAATACCATAAAAATTCAATCACTGCACCAGATTTTTTGTGGGTGAAAAGTGGGAGTGCTGGACTGTAGGAGTGGATGGTATGGATACAATTCTTAGTCATGCTATATTATAATATCTAAATACTTCTGAGTGGTGTCCAAAGAGTGCAAATCTCTGCCACTGAATAATCTAGTTGCACTAACTGAACACTCGATTGAACACTCCTGCCCTGTTAATTTGCACATTTGCACACACAATATGCACATTAAATCATCATTTCGAAGGTTATCCATTCTGACCGTAAACGGACAACTTATGTCATGGAAAATGATGCATCACTTTTAAATCCTATATATTCTTTTCAAGTTCATTTGTTCCTGGTTTCCACTTCACTGAACAACATGTTGATTCAATATGTCAGCTCAGGCTTAATGATCACTCTTGATTCCCAAAGCATGCTGAAAGCCTGCTGCTGTATTCAAGCTGTGCAGATGCAGCGGTGGTGAGATCAGACCGTACAAAGCTAAAACACACAAAGCAAACACATTCTGGAGCACAGATTGCATGTTGTGTATGTAAATAATTTGAAGTTAGTGGTATACATGCTAATTTTATGTATGTGCCATATGAACAGGTTACATAACTGTTACAGTACAGTCATGGCAAAAATAGCTGTTTTTTTTGCACCTACTATGTATAATTTATGGCTCCTGTTAGTTTGATCATACTGGCCATGAAATGGATCCACTAAAATTACAGATCTGACTTTTTGCATGACCTTTTGGCGCCGAACTCATTAGAGGTTTTGGCAGTTCAACCTGTACCGTCCTTGATATTAAACAGTCTATCTAGCTAGGACACAAAAGTACATGTCCTTCTGCTAGCTCATTCTTAATTATGGCTTTGGTGATATTGAGACTGACATTTAAGATCCCTTCACGCCTGTGTTTTTCTGAAAGACCTGAATGAGGCCCATCTGGTCTAAGTAGGGCACCGGGGATGACAGTGTGCCAGCATGTTAATATGTTCTCTCAGAGATGCGGGGGCTGCTGTGTTAAAGAGACGATGATGATGGCACTCCCAGTCACGTTCACTCACTTAGCAAACCTTGTCTCCTCTTGATCATTCTTGACAGTAACAAAAAGGGTGAATATTCCCTAATCAAGGCTAAAAATTCTGATCACTGCTGGCATTTCCCTAATAAGCCCATAATAGCATTTTGAGGACAGTGTCAGGGGGATAATGGAAGGTTACCCATACTAAACAACACGAGATGACAATCTTCTTTAAGAGATGGCAAATCACTCTCTGAAAGATGTGACGTGGGTTCTAAAAATACCAGTGGCACAAAATTAACAGGCAACTGGGGAACTCTTGAACATTTGATGTAGGCTGATAATAACAGTGAAAACACTGTTAAGGAAGCCTCATCATATCCAACCAATCAATTCACTCGACAAGTGATGGGTGCCAAGGGGAATGACTGGTTAAAGGAAGCTGAAATGTACATGAGAATGAGTACAAGCCTCTTATTATGTTTCATATGTCACACCGTTTAAGCAGTTGACATGTTAAGCTGTTGATATTTCTATGTAATTGCCTGACTGGTGTTGTTTAACAGGTGCAGCAATTTGAATTTGCAAGTTCAAAGTCATTGTGTTATTGGACATGCTAATCCTATTATTACCTTGTCATGCAGAAGATAGATAGATAGATAGATAGATAGATAGATAGATAGATAGATAGATAGATAGATAGATAGATAGATAGATAGATGCATAAGAAGAGAACAAATAATAATAAGTAAAAAAGTATTGAAATGTGCAGAAACCAAATGTAATTATTGAAATGTGCAAGTACCAATATGAATGATGTGACTGATAGTGGAAAAAATTAAAATACCCATAAATTATCCAGAATATTCACAGCATATAATATTTATTGCTGAGCAGTATTAAAGGATCTGATGGCAGCTGGCAGGAAGGACCTCCTGCTGCGTTCAGTCCTGGACCGTTCCTGAAGGTGCTCTCCTGAAACACCTCAAGAGGGTGAAGTGGGTGACATGCATTGTTTATAATGGAGTCCAGTTTCCTGAGCATTCTCACACCAGTAACCTGTTGAACTGTGTCTGGTTTTGTCCCAGTGATGGAGCTCGCCTTCTTAATGAGTGTGTTTTTATCCAGAGTCTGAGCTCCCTTGAAACCCTTGCAGATGTTAGACGGCCTTAATCTTTGTTGGAAATAAAGTCTGCTTTAAATGGTCCACAACCATTTACTTGGTCTTAGACATGTTAGGCTGAAGGTGGTTGAGGTCCCACCAATCCACAAAGTCCCTGACCAAGCTCCTGTCCTCCTCCTCCCCCTCTACTCTGATACTGAGTCATCAGAAAGTTTCTGAAGAAAGCAGCTGTCTGAGTTTTACTGTAAATAGTGTGAAGAGGAATTGGCAGGCAGCGATCCACCCTTCTGCTCCAGGCCGGTGAGCTTCCTCATACCAGTCCAGACCCTCCTCACCCCATCCTGCTGCAGCTCATGTTCCAGTATGTCCTTGTAGACTTGTTTCCCCTCCACAATCTCCAGCTCGAGTTCCTTCTGCAGTGCCTTTGCTTTATCCCTGTCACCCTCCCTGAAAACCCCTTTCTTCTGATTTAACAGATGCTTCAGGTTGCTGGTAATCAAAGGTTTGTTATTTGGGAAGCACTGAATCTCCTTGCTGGAAATGTTGGTGTCAGCACAGAACTTGATGTAATCAGCGATGCAGTCTGTAAGTCCTTCAATGTCCTCGCCACGTGACTCACAGAAAACATCCTGGTCTGTGAGCTCCAGGCAGCACTGCAGAGATCCTTCAGCTCCCTGGGACCAACATTTAACAGTCCTGGTGGTGACAGGCATTCTTTTGACAGCAGGGGTGTAGGTGAGAGAGAGCTGGACCAGGTTGTGATCTGAATCACAGAGGGGAGGCACCACAAAGGATCTGTATGCATCTTTCACATTGGCATACATCAGATCCAGAGGCTTACCTCCTCTTGTATAACAGGCCACAAACTGTTTGAAGGTGGAGAGTGGTTGAAGTCTCTGGACAGAAGAATGAATGAGCCCGGGTATTTAGCTTGGAGCCTTGGATCATCAGGAAGCTACTAATGCTGGTGTTGCAGTCAGGTATACAGTCCTCAAGCCTCGTTTCCGTAAAACACATCAGGCTGTTGTCCCCGTAGACATTCTGGCTCCTGATGAGAGTCCATCGTCTACCCATGTCTTCTCATTCACTTATGTAATCCCGTTGTGCGATAAATTCGTTCAGTGTGAACAAAGGGGCCGAGCTCTGATCTGTGCATCAGTGTAATCGGTGTACCAGGAAATCATGCACTAACAAATGTTCCTCTTTGGTTGGAATGCAAACTAATTAATCAGAATTACTGTGTTATAGTCTCACCCCTGCTAAAAACACATTAACAACAAAAAATGGACAGAGCTACAGTTTGATGACTTCGCCACTTTTACATTTTAGAGTTTCCAGTTGAGAGTTTTACATTAAGAAATACAAAAATATTGCAGTGTGTTATACAGCATCCATGTTATTCTAGGTGGGACTGAACATTATGTCATTTCAGATACCAACACATCATTTGGTATTACTTGCAATGCAATTGCCAGGTTTCAAATGATATCTTTGGAAGCAAAGCTTGAGACAATAATGATGAATAAATAGAGTTGGTGGAGATATGAGTGTATTACCAAGAATAATGAAGCATGTGGGCAGCACAGAAATTATAAGAGAGTAGATGAGAGCTACAGTATGTGTTTTCCATTAACAGAAATGTGTCCAACTAAAACAGTGAGAAAAAAGAAAAATCATGTCGAGAAGACCAACTGTTTACCTCATTATAAAGAATAAGATTAATATCTGAGGAACAAGAATTACAATTTCCGACATTTTACAGTAAACACTCTGAAATGAAGCAATGGCAAAATCCAGCTGCCTGTATATTATCTCCTCTGCATCTTTCTGTTGTCCAAGAATCAAGAGGGACATTTGCCTTCAAGCTACAAGTCAGAAGAAAATATCCATAATAAATCAGAGGTAGGTACAGTAAAATGAATTGCGCCTCCTTGCTGGTTTATCCCTGTCTTCTATCTGCAGTAAGCAGGCTTCCCTCTTTAAACGAGTCTTCTTACTGTGTTCTCCCTTTGAAACAGCAGCCAGGCTTTCCATTACGTTTCAGCATGCTGTCAAAACCTACCTCTTTCACAGAGATTATTTTTCACTTTCATATCTCAAAGTGTGCAGCCAGATCTAATAATACCATATCCAACTGATGTTGGGGAAAATGTACCACTTCATTGGAGAAAAAACAACAACAGCACATAAAAAACACAAACCATGTCGTCTACCCACAAATGTCAGCGCGAGAATCTCTAATCCCTGTGAATAAACAGTCATATTTTTGCCTTTGCTATAATTAAAAGCTCTGTCAGAGTTTTTCTGTGTCACGTAGAAGTGTGGCAGATGAGAATTTTGAGAGATAACCCTGAAGACATCCTGAATTACATTATGGCCTGACTTGTGCTAACCTCTTTTCCTAACTGAGAAGATGGCAATGTATTGTTGAAGTAAAAGTCATTTCCTGCTGGGATAGAAGTACCCTTCCTTGAGATGAAGGCCAGGTACTGTGTATACATTTGATTTCTTCTTGTTTTGAGGAAATGCAACATTTGTCAGACTATCAAAAAAACAACAAAAAGGACTGATTTAAGAAGGTGGAACATGAGGAATGTTTACATCAAAACAAAATGAAGCTAATGGGATGCAACATGCTTTGACTGATGTACTGTGTTGAGTGAATTAATCACAATCTCTTACCTGGGGGGACGTCGACATGGGAATCAGTGGGTTACACACAAGACAAACACATTCAAATCCTCATTGCAGCTACAACACATAACATATACAACACATTGTCATATAACCTGCACCAGTCATGACAACGGACTGGTGCAGGTTATATGACAACTATGACAAGGTTATATGACAACTAGCATTCTCAAAACTATGTATTCAAACACTGCAACTATTTGTTAGCCAAGCTAGCTCAATACAAGTACATTTTTACCCTCCCCAAGGATATTATGTATTGCTTGTCCATCTGTTAGCAACTTCAGGGAACAACTACACAGAGAGAGATGAGGTATTACCCGAGGAACAAGTGATTATATTTTGGGCAAGATCAGATGATGGAGGTTTAGGAGGGATTGTTTTTCAGACACGGTAACTTCTGTTATAATGGCCGCTCATTTTAACAAGATAGTGTTGCTATTTCACCACGGGAGGGTGACAGGTTTAAGCATATAGTAGTGTTGTAGCACTCGAGATGGGTCTTGGTCTCAAGACCGGTCTTGAGACCACTTTTTAAGGCTCTTGGTCTTGTCTCAGAATCGAAGGCCTTTTTACTCGGTCTTGTCTCGGTCTTGGACAGGGTGGACTAAGGTATTTTGATCAAGACCGGTCAAGACCAGGCCAGCACTACTGTGATGAGTGAGAAAAGTAGAATGTAGCTGCTGTCTTCCCGGTGTTGGTCTTTGTGGAGATGCCACAAAAAATTGTTTTTGTTGCTGTTGCATTTATGTACCAGCAAAGTTAATTAAAAAAAAAAGATACTGGTCATTTGGTTCTGTTTTGTTGTGATTTTTCTTTGACATATACACTCTTGGTCTTGCCTCGGTCTTGGCCTCTAAATGTCTTGGTCTTGTCTCGGTCTCGATAATCTCGAGTCTCGATAATGTCTTGGTCTTGGTTGGTACGGTCTTGACTACAAGACTAGCACATAGCCTCAGTTGATTATGGTATGAGTGGAGGTTTGTGCTCTCCTAATGCCTTGTTCCCATTTCTCTATGGGTTTATTTTCAAAACACCTAATAATGTGTACCGTGTGTTAATTACAAGTAACATACTATCAACTTTGTCTTCAGGGTGGTTTAACATGAATGCTCTTACCTACTGCAAAAGTGGATTTCTGCTTGTTCTCCATAAAATCCTTGCCAGTATAATGCACGGTGGCAATGTCAATGAGTGAGTATATGAAAGAGGAATGTTCTTAATATGTAATTACAAGTCTAGTTTCATCTCGTTGAGTTGAAAAAAAGAAAAAATCTGAACTCAATGATGCAACCTGCTGAAACTTCCACACAGGCATGATAACTTTACTGCACTGCTCGGGAGTTTTGTTTTCTCTCTTTCTTTATAATTGATTAGAGATGTTACAGTTTACAGGGCAATTGCATTTAACAAGACTTTAGTGCAAACAACAGCAGCTGGATCATCAGCCGGTGCATCCAGACATATGTGAAGTTGAGAACAAACACATCAAACTTCGTCTCAATAAAGCACTCTCTGAAGGAACAAGACATCTTGATTTAGATGCAAAACACAATCCCATGCTTGGCTGGCTCCTCCCATGAGGGGCCAGGAGATTAAGATTTAATGGTGATAGTGAGGGAATAACACTATCTGTCTGCAGACTCCCTGTCTCTTCACACAACATCACCTCTGTTGCTTTTCTATCTCTCCCCCCACAGATGCATTTCCCTACACAGCCATGCCTACACTCGAGTTTGAGCACACAAACACACACGTATGTGAGTGTGTTTTAGACGCTTGCACACACATGTGCACGCCAACGTACACACTCGCACATGCAATCTAAAATCTGACAAAAGCTCAGCTACAGGCAGGAGAAGTCAACTGGAGTTTGACTTGTAAATTAAAACTCTTGTCAAGATGATCTTTTTGTTGCATGAATACTGGAATTGGCTTAGGAAATGATGGATCTGCACTCAACATATCTGGCAAAGCAAACACGCCTGAAGGGGATGCACTGTTCTGTGTGCTTTAACAGTGTAGATGTCATCCAGACATTTTTTTTACAGATTACATGTGACATATAAGAATGGCAACCATTGCCCTTGATGCATTTATTTGCATCTGTATCCACTATCAGTTGATACTGTCAAACAAAATTACTGTATTGCAACACATCTCTATCTGGACCATCTTCAGCAGCTCTGTAGGTCTGTAACATCACATCCACATCCAATGACCACTTTTGGGATATCTGACATCGTCGCCAAATTAATGTCCTAACGGTATCAGGTTGAAAAATATATCTGTAACAACTTTCTTCCTTAAACCTCTATTGTGTATCCCTTGGTATTTAAAGAAGCATTAAGAAATGAAATAATAAGGGATTAGTTTTCACAAGGTCAAGCTAGGTAGACCATCTCATTCTTCATACACTTTTGTATTTAACTTATACAGCATATTTTTTGGACACAGATAATAAAAGACATATTTTGTGTTTGAGAATATCCACATACAATTCTGACATGTCCCAGTGAAATTGTTTTAAACTGATAAAGCAAAAAACACGTCACAATTTTTGCTACATAAACTGCTTAGAGGTCAGTTATGTGTTACATGTAAGTAAGGATACAATGATCCATGGATACCCTTTGAATGACTTTCCTAGCACAGGCCACCAGAGAAATACTCAGTACCTGAAATCCATGACTGTAAATTATTTATGAATCATTGGTGTTTTCTTTAGAAGCTGTGAAGAGTTCATAGGCTCATTTTAAATTTAAAAGATGCTCTCGGTGTGACCAGAAATCCAGGTTGACAGAGAAAACCCTTTTTTCTCTCCGGTGGCACACATCCTGCTGTTTTGACCTGCTTGTCCTGTCTGCATTGATGAGGGATCAAGACATTATTCAGCAATAATTTGTGGTTCAATGGTCAGAGAGGCTGCAGCTGGGGAAACTGACTCTACACTGCCATGGTGACATGGAGCAGATAAATCCACTGAAGCTGTTGGACAGGAACAGGTCCAGTGTCACTATGTTAAAGGTGTATATCTGGATAAAACTGGAGTCCAACAAGGCTCTTTACAATGATTTCCATTACCTCATGAGGTAATGTCATATGCCTGCATTCAATAAGAGTCCTTGATTTCAGAACCCTGGTAAACAGAGTGATATTTACACGTTGGCTTCCTGCAGTGATAACTAATGAAGAAAGAGAATCCAGACTCAGGATTAAAAAAATGATCTTGGTGGATGAGAATCATCCACTGAAGTTCAAGATATTAATGCACAACATGTCATGTTGACTTAACATGGAGAGGGATTTTTCCACGCTTGGCAAACTCTCTCTGATAGAAAAGGAATCTAATCATCCAAAAGTATTATTAATGAGGATGGCATGATACCATTTGAGTATGTTTTACATGTGAAATAAATAAAGAGAAAGTTTCAGTAAAACAAAACAGTAATGCTGATATGAGCAATGTGAACACAATGATTACATGAAGTAAGATACAAGTTGTAAACATGGTGCACGTGTGCAAAGGCTCCATCATCACAGGAGCCCAACCACAAGTGGGCAATAAATGAAAGAAAACACCACAGACCTGAGAGAAGCTGGGAGATGTTTCCAATCAACCAACTTCAATTATCAGGACAGAGATGTGATGACATAATTGCCCAAAGCAGTGATTGACGTTGATTTTCTCATGTGATCGAACTCTAAACCTTTTGACCTAACACAAAACTGCAATCAAGTAACAGCACTAAGTGCTGAGCCAATAAGGTATCGTAGTCAAACAATACCCAGGTTCACTCAGACCTCAGCCCTTGAGTGAAACATTTGGACCAAGACTGCTGAATGTATGCTCCCTCTTTAAGAAGGTGGGAGGTGTGTGTGTGAGTGTCTGGCAGTTGTGGCTGGTCTCCTCTTGTGCTCTGCTTGGTGGCTGCTGGATGTCGTTCAAAAAATTGACAAAGCGATCGGCATTTGAACGTCGCCATGTTGATTTGTTTGGAACTAGAAGTGACCATATATGGATATGATGGAAAGAGTGAGGAGGCGGGTCTAACACCAGAACCTGAGATCACGGCCCAATGTGTATGAGACTTGACTGCAGTGCTGCTCTCATTGGAGACCAGGCTTGTTAACCATTGCCAGTTTTTTTAGATGGACCACCAGATCACTGATAGGAGAATTATATTCATCTAATAACATCAGAATGACTTGTGAAGAAAAAAAATGTTGATTTTTGAATTTAAGTCAGTTGGAGACAGTGTTTTTGGAGCCAGCCTCCAGTGGCCGTTGGGTGTATTGCAGTTCTTTGCTATTACTTCTATATACAGTCTATGGTCCCGCCCATTCTGGGTTAATCTTTTCAGTTTCGAGGCTTTCTCTTGTTGTTTGAGCAGCTTGTGTTTTCAGTTTGGATTCATTGTTTTCTCAGTAAAATGTATTATTTTTGATAAACCTGTTTCCTGGTTTCTTTTCTTCCCGGCTCAAACATTTATTGTTACGCCCCTCATCCTCTAGACCTCACCTGGGAAAGTAACAGAAGGTATGGGATGTTTGAAGAACAAAGCGTGTACTTAAAAGCCAAAACAAAACAGCAGAACGGAAGAATAATAGAGTGAGAGCCTGTCGTTATCCAGCATCACACAGTGACCACACGAGTTGGCTAAGAGACTGTAAATGTTTGCTGCTTACCACTTTGAGAAGCAATCATCCCCTCAGCCATGGCCTATTCTTTTCTCTCTTCTTGCACTGTTGTCGTCCTTATTTTTCGGTCTTTTATCTACAACAGGAGAGCAGGAAAGAAGCAAGAAATAACAAGATACATGAGTCACAAAAAGAATCAATACAAAAAAAAAATAAATCACAATTTCAAACATGAAATTAGATGGGCACAGACATAGGTACAATTACAAAAAATGGAAAATCATTAGCAAAAACTTTATTCTAAATTACTCAGCTTACAAATAGTTTTCTGTGATGCCAACACAAGCTATTTTGGTGTGTGAGATAGGGAGAGAAAAGGGAGAAGAGAGAGCAAGCACGAAAAACAACTGAGAGGCCGAGTGGGGTGGATAGAAGCGTCTACGTATTGATTATGACTTCTATTCTGTGTCATGAACGCGCTTGGAGAAGCATCATAGCGTTCGACGACTGTGTGAAAAACCCAAGCAAAAATTCAGAGAAACAGATCTAAGAAATAAGGCTCCTCATAAAGGATCTATATTAAGTGTAACCTTTTTTCTTTTTTCTTTTTTTTTAATAATCACAGAGCACTACAGCTTAATTACCTTTCAACTTCAAGCTCTGAATCCTTTATGGCCAGTACATGCAGTTCTGTACTTTGCTAAAATTGTCTTTGCCCGTCTTTGCCCGTGATATTATGGTGATCAGTGCACATCGCAAGAGAAGAGGCAGGTGGGAGATTCATTTAACTGAGGATGTGCAAAACAAATTCGAGATGCTTGTGGAAAATGTGTCGAGAACTTGGCACAATGTCACTCAGATGCCACTTGCAAATGTACTACTTTAATTAATCAATCTTAAGCCAGTAGATGTATTTAAATTTACATTTAGAAAATGACTTTATTGTGGTTAAAGCAGAAAAATCAGTCTAGATTCATCTATAAATAAATGTTGCTTTTACACTGTGTATTGTCCAGAGCTGCTTTATGGAAATCTGCTCCTTCAGAGGATTAAATCCCTGCAGCCATCTGAAGGCAGCAGGACAGATATGTTGATAAATTTGCAGCCTCCAGTTTGAGAATTGCTGAGTCAGAGCACCGTGCCTTTTCTCAAGTCCACTGTGTTTACCTTTTATTGAAATCATATGCAAATTAACCACACACACACTTCTACACACGTCATATTGGTTGTTTAGAATTTGGTAATCTGCCTAATACTGTGTGATGACCTCCTTTTCATTCCTCTGCAGCTTTTTTAGTCATTGTTCTTCAAATACATTTTGGTACAAACACTGCTGGTTAACATTTGCAATATCAATAAGCTCTAGATATGGTGGATTAAAGAGCATTGATTGATGACCCCCTTCAGAAAGCTGTTGTGTTCGACCACTGAATTTCAGCCTTTCCAAGCATAATGCTCTGGGAATGAAATAGAAACTGAAGAAACAATGCTGAATTTTCAAACTGCACGACGCAAATCATATGATGCATACCGCTTCTATTTTATTTTTCACCTAAGTAAGGCTATTGGAGTCAGTATTGTGCTGAGTCCATGGATTTTCGTTTAAAGATTTTTTTTTTTTTTTTTTAGCAGGATTTCCAAATCCCCAGCAAACAGCATGACCTGCACAATACACACTGGTCCCTGCTCGCGCTACTTTCTCTACAATAATGAGTCCCCTTATCCAGACTGCAGGAGGAAACACAAAGGACTGTGATTATGCAAAAGGCGTGCCTGAGTTGGTAATGTGATGATGAGCAAGAGAGTGGGAGAGATACAGAGGAAGAGAGTTATCTTCTCCAAGTCCACAGGCAGAGAGATTAAAAAAAAAGTTTGGACTTAGGACACTCCTGTTAAAATCACTCTTGACACCCTGCGCTATTAGTACGCCATTAAGAGTTCAAGGACAATAGCTGTCCTGTTTTTTGATCATTTATCCCTCGGATCCCCTCGTTAAGCCGGGACCTGGTTCCTCGCAGTGGTCACAGAATATTGATGGGCTGTGAAACAGTGATTTTGTTGAATTCATAATAATCTCCTTTTTTTGGTGTGCCCTTGATATTACGGATGAGCCAAATGTCTTCGACATTCCAGATTGAAAAGTTAATTGTGTGATAATATTTTAAGGCTCCCGAAAATTGTATTATGCTAGCAGACACAAATGATACATACTAAAAGGTACTCATTTTGGCAGAGAGTTTCACACAGAGAAATGTGGCTAGATAGTTAAAAGCAATGCCAGCTTTTGGATGGATTACCATGAATTTGTTAGATCCAAATGACTTTGTCCACCTCCATATAAAGTGGCACAATCAAGTTTCACAGACTCATTCAATTATCTCAATAACGAATGGATGTATTGGCACAAATGATGTGCACGCCTTCATGGTTTCTACCTGATATAAGGGTTTTACTGACTTGAAATGTGTCCGCAGCTCCTTGATGGAGTGCCAATAATTAGGTACAGATATCCATCCCCTTTTCATAATGAACTGGAAGAACTGTGTGATTCCTTTATTTCTCATTCACTGTCAGGTCACAGTTTCAATTTGCCTGGTTGGTTTCCTTTCATTAGTGTTTTAGGGCAAAGCTTCTGCTTCACTTGAACGTGTGTTTAGACACAATTTATAAATGATAGCATGCTAACAAGCTACACTAAGGTGGAGAACATTATACCTGCTAAACAGCCACATGTTAGCAGTATCACTGTAAGCATAACAGCCTGCTGCTGCTAGCTCTTAGCTAAAAACAGGGCTGTGTAGCGTGCAGTCTCACAGCCACTTGTCCCAAGACACATCGTCATGCTGTATTACGGCGCTATCACACTATATTCAAATGAATTGATTTCGCTTTGCGACTAAAGCGATCCTGATTCAGATTCACAGCTACACTATATCACTGCATATTATGGGATTTAATAACCTTGCACTGACGATCTGTCATATTCTAGCCTCAGAAAAATTGTCATCAGTTCCCCCGCCACAAAGTTGGCCTTGATTCACAAGGATGCATTAGCACGCCATTTGCCACCTGGAATCAAGACGCACACCAATCATGACAATAGCTTCACTCTTTAATTACGTGACCATAAAACGTCTTAATATGCAAGAGCACCTGGATGCTGTTATAGACATCAGAGCTTCATCAGCATTTGTTCCTAACTACCACAGCTCAGACCCAGATAATTGGTGCTTTATTTTGTAGTATGGGGAACGGTGAGGGACAGATTGGGAAATGGGATGTTTGTTTTCCTTCCCATTTCGTTGATGAGCTGAACGTAAGAAAAGATAAAAGGTTTTCATCAGAAGCCAGATTCATTCTTGAAGAGCAACAATTAGCTCATTGTGGAAATGCTGCATGTATGAGGAGAGGATGTGATGATCACAGAGGTTAGACACACAGGAACACTCCTGTGAAAACTACATTTTTGATTTATAATAATGATGTGCTCAAAATTATTATTTGTTTTTATATTTTTCAACAGCAGATTACTTTAAACACATATTTCCAGGTAAAATAAAGTGGGATGCCTGTCTCCGTTGATGGTGACATTCAAAATTCAAATTCAATCACAAAGGGAGTTAAAACCCACTGTCTGAATTTGAATCACAGTCTTCCCTGATATTACTCCACTACACAAAACACACAAGTTTTTCCAGAAAAAAAAAAACTTTCTAAAAGAGTTCAACATATCTGCATAATGGCAGATTGCATTATACACTACATGACAAAATAACTCATCTCCCTGATCCAAAAGTCTTTACTTTCAACTAATGATACACAGCTAATAAAGCAGAACCAATTACTTTGCACAGCTGGGCGTCTTTTATATGTTCCTTTTCGATCTCGAGCATTTGATTGCTTGTAAATACACGCCTGATTTATACTTCTTTACAGTGTAAAACTCAGTGGGCCCAATGACAAGAAAGCAATTAATCACATTATTATGCCAATTAAGAAGTTGGTCTGCTCCACTGAAGGTAGAAAAACAGCAAGGAAACTGAAGATGTGAGCGTAAGGCACTTCAGGAAGTTAATGTGAGCCATTAAATTACATTTATCACTCTTCTCCTCCACATGAGCAAGGTTTCACAGGTTGCCAGTGTAGGGTACTACTTATAAATGAATATTCAAATCCATTCACCTCTTGTTCCACATTTTTTCTCTGTCTGATTGTTTGATGTTTTCTTCACCATTGAAGTGTGTTGTAAATGAATGTAACCTGAACAGAGCTGGAAACAACCAATCGCATACACTCTTCAAACCATCACAAATACATGAGTAAGGACATGGATCTTTGATGTTTGCTCTAAGTAAAACATATAACACAACATCACACTGGTTTTAATGTCTGCACTGAGCCACTAACACCCAGTCAAACATACAGTAAATGCTAACACATCAGTGCTCCTCTGACAATCAGCTGACCTGATGCCACCTGCTCTTCTCACTTTGGACAGTTTGATTACGGAGCACATGATCACAATGTGCTGCATGTCTTCTGCCGCCCACTACAGAGTCTGAGTCTGTCTGCTGTCAGACCATTAGCACTCTGTCTGGGCTTTTTCTTGCCACTGGGCCTGGGTCTAAGCTAAATATATGTTGCTCTGTTTGTGTTTTAACTCAGAATAGCTTGCCGGTGCCAGAAAGCAGTGGCGGCTTGTTGTTGGCTACTTCTCGGTTTAGTCATGATGTTGTGCTGTTGCTGTTCATATTCAATTAAATATTATGGAGCTCACAGCAGGAAGGTTGTGCTTGTTAGGTTGATTAGGTGTGAGTGGAAGTGTGGATGGTTGTCTCTGTGTTGACCTTGCCAGATCCATCCAGGGTCTACCCTGACTAGCTGAATCCTTTACAAGCATGCACAATCTGTGTATTAACTTGCACAGGTATTAATAGAAAAACAGGTTAATGTAGCAGTTGATCTAATTTCTTGTGATGTTGTCTGCAAAGTGCTTGATTTCTTGTCAAAGCTCAAAGTGATAATTGGATGACTCCTTTTACTCTTGGGCCTATTTTCTCTACATAATTTGCAGAAATGTTTTATTAGCCTCCGTATGCTGTTCACCCAATCACAAGACTATACATTCATTCAAGGCTGTTCATATGTTCGCCCAGCTTGTATATTAATTTGTGTACCTGTGCATTGCTGCATTATATTATTTCCATATATATTTGATTAATATTATTATTTCCATTATATGCTTGCAATAAAAGCATCACCTTATGTTCACCAAGGGTAGCCAGTATTATTGAGGAAGTGCTTGCTAGTATTCAAGAGAAATTGCAACATGCTTGTTGCCTATTCAGAGTGGCATATCGCAGTGGCTCTGTTGTGTCTGGGGGCCTAATGTGCTCCCTGCTAATACTTATTAAGCAGGGAGCAATAATTTTGTTTTCAGGGATTAGCTCTCTCAGCAGAATCCTTGTTGCTGCTCAGATTAATTGAGAGCGCCCTCAAACACCAGAGTCTTTTCTGCCAAATATAACTACACCATAATCACAATTCCCATAATCTCTCACCTTTGCCTGACCCTCTATATTAAATTATGGCCTATCCTTATCTCGTTAATGGACTCAAAGAATGTTTTTTTACTTCACTGTTTTTAAGATGTTATCGATTTATAAAGCATTTCATATCCTCTCCAGTGGTGTAGCACTCACCAATACGACAGCAGGAAACATAACAATGGCCCATACTGAAAACAGGCCTGTCTGCAGTGCATTTTCCGGTTGTGTCTTGATTTGTCTATATTGTAGCTGTATACGGTATATGTTGGTTTAACTAACAAGGACTGGACTTGCTCAACAACTCCTGTGCAGCTTTCAAGTCCTATTGGATGTTCTGCGGAACAACAAACTGCCCTCTGGGTAAACCTCTTCACATCAATCTTTGATGGGTAGTTTCAACAATTTGTGGGATTTTTATAGGCCTGTTATCTACCACCTGGCATCACAAATTGTAGCAATGTGTCAACACAAGCAGCAATTCAAGGTGTTACGAATCTAAAAAAAATAAAATACGAGCTAAATTTGTCTTATCCAAGCTGGTAACAAACAACATAAGGGGGTGCTGTATGTCTTTAATAAAATATCATCAATGTGGGCGTCCGAAAAAATAAAAGAAGAGAAACCTTCAGGCTGAAGTAACAGAACTTTTCTGCTTCATCTACAGCAGATGACTGGCAGCAACAAAAATAAACAAGAAAGTATATAAGTAACGTCAGAAAAAAAAAAGAGTATCGACTGTTCTTATATAACAAAAACATTCAGCGTTCAATTATATCTTTCTTCTCTTTATTGCAATGAGCGTGTATTTCTACATGTTGTCTGTATGCATGTATTTACACACACAGAGACTGTGTTCTGTGTCTGCGCGTGTTCACTTTGACAGAGGCCTCCTTAAGGGCGTTTACATCAAGTGGAACCATTTTGACTGGCCTTGACTCCGGGGGCCTCAGCATGAATCCTGAGAGGAAGAGAAAGAGCAGAGCTACTGTGTCTGCGGTGAAGGAAACTACACCACCACATGCTCCCTATCCATTCCTCTTAGCCGGCTCAGTGGCCCATACCTCGCCTTAATTAGATGCGGCAACACACACAGACACATGTAGCACGTCTACTCTAATTATACTAGAAAGCTGCGTCGTTTCCTGCACCCCCCGGTGGCATCATGAAATTCACTCCAAAGGCTTTTTTTTTTTTTCTTTGCTTCTTTCTTTTATGAAAAAAAAAAAACAAGTTCTTTCATGTACAATGGTAGATATAACACAGAGCTGAAACAGTGGTTAAGGAGCAATGTTTTGTGTGAAAGGTTATGTTATGTGCCTAACAAAGCATACCGGGAGAGACAGATGCACTTTGTGTCTCTTTTATCTGAACCTTACATCGACATTTTAAGCACCTGTCTGATACTTTCACTAGTGTAGACGAGTTTGAATCCCAGCATCATGGAGTAATAGTAAATAAGGAGTCTTAAAGAGGAAGGCTTCACAGCTTCACTACGTAACTCAGACAGTGAAAGCGACACTTGTCTGTATCCAATTAATATCCCATTGCCTGAAGCTCTAATCTAGAAATCTCCTCCTGAAGCAGTCTTTTGTTCACCTGTTGAAAACTGCTCAGCAATAAATAACTTTGCTAAAATAAATATCCAACCAGGTTTTATGTTCCTCTTTCCTCATGGGTCGTATAGTTTAATTGTTGTCCATTGTCTGTGTTGATTCCCGCTCCACCATCAAAGTCACCTTTCTGCTATCTCTCTCTCTTTTTTTTTTTTTTCCAGGGTTTGTCTTCACTTCCCTTTTACTCTAAATATGTTACCAGGCGGACTTGGGTATAGCTGAAATGCAGGTACAGTAGGTAAGCTTGTGTTGTATGGTGCTTTTATTATGTCAGCTTAATTATTATAGATTAGCTGTGTGTTGATTAAATTACAGATGCATAAGAATAATTAATACGGTAATTAAACACATTTTCACTTCATGGCACAATTAAGCTGTTAGTAAAACAATTTGAGAAATGGTAATTAGATCTGCAATTTATTATTCCTTTTCATTATTTTGTCCTTGTCGTAAATTAATGATCAAAAATATGAAATAAATTCAAATTGGACGTTGTGTTTGTACACTATTTATGTCGAGGATTTTCTTGTTAAGTTTTAGCCACGCAAAAAAAGTTTGGTGTTTTTCTAGAGTTTGCACTCCACTGGTTTCATTGTATTTTAAATATATAGTATGAGCTCAGTAGCAGCTGTCTGCTAATTAGGATGACAAGTCTGGAAGTTGGTCCAGATAGTTGAGAAAAAAGAAAACAGAACAAAACTGAAGTAACAAACTATGATAATTAAGGTTCTCCACTGTACTAGAGCGTCCACAGTATTGCATTTCCAACATGCTATGCTGTGCTTCATGCTTTGTTCTTCTTCTCCGTGCCTATTATGTTGCATCATGTGCTATTTCTTGTGGTACACTATGCTGCAACATTTAGTTATATGACAGTTTGCTGTTATTAGTTGCATCCTAGTGGGTTTGCTTTTTTTGTAGCCCCATCCGAGCTTTGTCAGGCATTAAGTGGTAATAAAAGTGGATTGTAAGCAGAATGACTTTCATTCTGAATAATACGTGGGATGATAGAAAATTACTGGTTTCTTCAAAAGACACTTCGTATACTGTATGCTTTGGGGAACGGTCACTTGCAATATGAAGAGCACATGGTATGTCAGCATCTCAACTGCACGCAGGCAATGTTCATTTCAAATTTGAGTCAAAGTCGTGACAGCTCTAACAAAGACGAGTGATCAAACAGTCAACATTTTGACAGGCAGAAATTCTCCAGGAGAGCACCACGTTGCAAAACAATAGCATCCAGTGCCATTTTATGAGTACTTCAAACCAAGCTATAAATAGACTGCCAGGTACACAGCAGCCAAGGCACCTCCATCCCCCTTGGGGGAAGCTCTCTACATTTGTTCCACCCTCAAGATACTGTACACCTTTTTCTACAGTCTTCTGCTGCTGAGCAATTGTCATGTGGGCTTCTGTTTCTCCTAAGATTACTGCTGTTGTGAAATGAAGCCTGTCCTTTCAATGCCGGTTCCTATACCCATACTCACTGGTGCAGATATTGGTGATTAAATGATGTAGGGCATGAATTAGTGTGGGATAAATATGGGTTTTTATGAGGTACTGATCATCATTCGACACCAGCAAACTGACAGTTTGGCAGGTGCAGCCACAGTCCTCTCACTGCCTCCCCCCCCTTTAGCTCTCCATAGTGGTGAGTATGAAATATGGACAGCAGCAAATTGAGATTCATCAGGCACGCCTGCCTTGCTCACTGAAATCTATATTCAATTTTAGAGCATCTGTCATGGCAGTGGCAGACTGAGGCATGCTGGGATTGAGAATCACTTAAGTGTTCTGAAATTGTATGTAGTGGAAAAAAGCTCTCTGTCCTTCTCCCTGTGTATTTGTCTGCCAATCTGCTGCCTCTCTTTTATTTTTTTCTGTAGCTGCAGGTAAATGGATGTTGAAAAAAAATCTCTGTCTGCACGGCAATGCTTGTTTTCCTTCAAGATCAAATTAATGTTTCTGTTCACGAGTGCATTTCAATATGCAATTTCCCAGGCTAATACCAAAGGAACACTTACACTTCATTAGTTAGTAAAATAATCAGTGTAATTCTTCTGTGTTTATCAGTTTTAAGAGACTCTGCTACTATTGGAAAATAACTCTGAACCTCTGATAATAGCGACACAGTAATGACAATCTCCAAAGATTAAAGTGACAATCTGCAGATTAAAAGTAGTTTAAGCTCAAGTAGTTATAGCGCTGCTGGCCAAAGGGACACTTTAGATTTAATGGTCTATGAATGCAGTACACAGTATGTTGCTTAAGCTTCAATTTTGAAATGTTTCACTTGCTGAGTTAATACCAAGCAATACATTCTCAGTTATACAAGCCCCCGAACAATTCAAACCAATCATCGTCTCCCACGTGATACAGGGAAGAAACAGAACGACAGAGGAGAAGAAAGCATGAAATCCTTGATTCTATGGCAATGGCTGGACTCAATTTTCCCTTTTCCCATGCTTATAACAGTTAATGATTAAGAGGAAGCAATTGGCTAATTATCTACAGAGGAAAGAAACCGAAAGGTCAAGGTTTTTATCTGCAGGGCTGGTTTCTGCTCTCTGTAGAGTGGGTCAAAGTGAGCTAAGAATCCTCATTACAGACCATTAGACTGAAAATCTGTCAGTAGGCGTGCAGGTAGAGCTCAGTGTCTTCCTCAAGGACACTCGCACCAAGATTGAACCTTGGGGCTTTTTGGCTAAGGACCTGCACTCTTACCGCCTGACTCCCCTGATTCCACAAACTCCTTGTTTTGATGATTCAGTAAATATGAAAGCTGGTGGATGCTGTTAGGCTCATCCGCTGACCTTATCTGCTTCATTCAACACATCAAAACTTCAGCTCACTTCCTGCATGAAACTGCCATTTTCTGTCTTCTGACCCTGATGTTAGCTGTCGAGTCTGAAGAGGTTAGAGAACACACTTTTGACGGGATGGACTGAGGTTAAAGAAGGTATATAGACCCACAGTATAACAGCGACTAACCCTTATGCTGCACACTCTGCAAAATACACGGATTGAATCCGTAATTTTCTTTCCTCAGCTGTGCAATCCATAAAAGGTTTTTACAATACGGTCAAACCTCAGTACAGCACGCATACAAAGTACTGAGCATACTCTCTAACACAGTGTTCCCCTTGCTTAATATGTATGCTGTCTACCAAGAAGAAAATGTATACTTGTGACAGGGCTGTTAGCAATATAAATGAAAGTGAACACACATAATGGCAAACAAGTTATTTGAAATAATATAATATGCAGGTTTATGTCTGTTGAGGCAGTTGAGTGAGCGAGGACCTCCATCTGTTATGGTTTAAATGTGAAATGCCTTCCATCTTTAAGGCTTGTCATCAGTCTGTCACTAGCTACAGAGAATGCATAATGGCACCAGTAAAGCTCTTTATTAGTCCATGGTGAACAATGAGCCGTGTCAGCTGATAGTGGGAGACCCCCCACTTCTCATTCCCAAATAGTGGAATCCAAGGAAGTGACAATCAATAGAAATGCGTCATTTGGTTTATGTATAACGCTGAACACACCACGGCAGAAATAGATTGCCCTCAGACTGGTGTTTTATTGTATTTCCAGGGAAGAAGCAGCACTCTTTTATTTCTACAGGCCTGTTATGAAGGCCAGACCCAAATGCTGAGATAAACATACGCTCTGATACATACGTGTAGGGTTTATGTGCAGCAATTTTTACACCACATTCTTCACACAACGGGAGGGTTTAACAGTCAGGACAAAAGTCAAATGATAAACATGTTCTCATATTTCATGGTTTAATATGGTGGCGTGTAGGTTTATCAGAACTTTAATTGCAGTGTGTCAGTCAAAAGACAAGCGTGCAATGACAGATGTTACACCGATGTTTGTTTTTTTTCCTGCCAACAGCTTATTTTAACAAATGACACAACTGCAAAGTACAGGGTTCTTATCAGTGCCAGGCAATGTCATGCCACATCCAATCTCAGAAAACACCTTGCACTCTCTGTCACTCATCTCTCCATCAAAGCGCCTACAGTGCATTGCTGAAATGCATGACCACAGAAAAACAGAAACACAGGGAAGGACAGAATGACAGGATGCAATAAGAGACAATGTAAAAATACTAAGACATTGATGAAATCCGTCCCATCGTATTAATCTGAATTTGCTGCTGTGTTCAGCTGAGTGCTAACTTAGAAAGAATTTACAAAGGAAATCTACACTTGTGTGTACCTGTCAGCCATCATAACATACCTCATTAGCAATCTGGGACTATAGTACACCCTGAGTAATTAACTCATTTATTTTAGTTGAGCACTCATCTCCCTGGTATTTCCCAGCACTGACAAAAATAAGTTTTTCTATTGTCTTTTTCTGTAAAATAGGGTAAGAATTGGAGTAACACTTTGCTGGTAATGCTGTTCTTTCCAGTTTGACCTTATGGTGACAGTGTTGTCTCACTGGAACACAGACACAAAGACACAGAAGTGTTTGGCTCAAAGTCACAGTAACATGACGGCACAGCAGCTGGGTTACATGTTTAGTTCAGTGCAGCTTTTTTCTTCAATACCGGGGACTTTTGATAACAACAGCTCCACAGATGAAGATGCACCTGAAGGCTGCTGCTAATGATCGTTTTGTGCCAACAATGAATCAGAGTACTTAGAACCCGAACTGGAGCATGAAACAGAATTTGCATGCTTTACACAATAACCCTGTTGCACTGACAAAGACCACGTGAATGTGATTAGTGTTTCCTGTTGTGATGAATGTGGGCTTCACATGTGTCAGCCCATGAGAAGTTACAGTGAGCTATGTGCACTGTAGGAATGTGAATGTATTTCGAATAAAACACATTTTACTTGCACCTATAAAGGACTAAAAAGGGCAGACTTTTATATTTGTCTTTTTGGGGGCTGAACCTGCTATTTATAGGTGCTGCGGCTGTGT
Source organism: Pseudochromis fuscus (assembly GCA_900323345.1). NCBI lineage: Eukaryota > Metazoa > Chordata > Actinopteri > Pseudochromidae > Pseudochromis > Pseudochromis fuscus. The sequence continues at coordinate 89,258 of OOFC01051314.1, forward strand.
TTAAAACATAACTTATGCATTTGAAGGTTTGTAATAAAAACTACAACTTTTCAACATGCATACAGCAGCTGTGTCACACGCCACCACAAAACCCATAATCCCCTGCTTTGTTGACAGTTTCATGGTGGCAGAATGTACCCCTGGTAATTTTAGAAATCACTGTGTGCGTGTCCTATTTGTCTTTATGGAGGCGTTTTTTTTTTTCCCTCAGCCTCAATGTGCTTAAGATAATCAAGCTATCATTTATGCACTATGAAGAGATCAATTTCTTGACTGTTACGGTTGTTAAGGCGCAGGATAGGTCAAAGAATATGTCTGAAGCACTTATCCCAGGGGGTGGGGAAGATATTGTACCACTCGCTGCTTTTTTGAGCGGTGTGTTTGAGCGTCAGTGGATTAAGAAGTGCAGCCCTTCATTCTGTATGCATGCAATGCATCCACTGAATCTGGGAGGTATTTTTTTGTTATTACTTATTTATTTCCTAAGTGACTTTGCGGGGCTACAATGTTTACAAGCCGCTATGCCACATGAAATGTTTATTCTCGAGATTATTTGCTGCAGTCAAATTAGCGAGAGCAGGTAATCAAAGCCAGAGGGTGTAGAGAAGCAAAAGCTGCAGCACAAAGGATAATATTCTGCTCAGATTGTATGACAGACCACTTGATGATGAGGTGTGACCTTTTAGAAAGCTGGGTTGATGTCTTTTCACTTCCAAACATTTAAGGAGTATCGTAATGAAAAATTAAACCGACCACCTTGTCAGTCTGTTTACTTTAATGTGGCATAATCTGCAGAGAGCAGCTGTTTCCAACCTGTCCTGCTATGACCATAAACGCAAGCGAAACATTACGCTGCTTTCTCTTTACTCTTCACCTCTTGCTCAAATGACTGCTGCGGGATCAGTGCAGTCCCTGAGCGGAGGGGAACTGAAAAAGGTCACAACAGGGGAATGAGAGAATAGTGCGGCCCAAAGAAGCTACATTTCTCCATTCAGCGGTCTGCTTAGAGATTGAGTTACAAGGGTACATTACTGTCTCCCAGAGCTATCCCGGTCGCTCTGTTTATGTCCCCACATGTGGCAAGAAAATGGCTTTTCTTGTTTCAATACAGCAACTATTTTGTCTCCAAGAACAAAACACACAGCCTAACACATAAATATGATTTACCGGAAGTGGGGTATGTTTATTAAACTATACGACTGTCTGGGTTTTATGGCTTGTTCTGTCTGTAATGCAGACAGATACAGAAGGGCAGGTGTGAGGAGGAAATGCTCTCGTCTGTAGGATGCAGTCATCGCACAGCTGTAGGTCCAGAGCAAGAGCTCCCTCTGTGTTTTCATTAGTCTGCACTAGCTTTCTTAAATGACTTCGCCTACTGCCAAAATAGAGAATTTGTAATTTTGTAATGTGAACTAAAGACTGCTAACACTACCACTGCTCTGCTTCCTGTACAGTGCAATTTCTTAATGTGGCTGCTAACCCACTGTCTTCCCAAAATGGTTGAATACATGTAGAGATATTTCTGTCTTTGCTAATGAAGCGATTCAATTCAAAACCACACTTGGAGATTTTCATGTAAGTCATTCGGCCGCCCTCATCAACTGATCAGCTCAGCTCCATCACACACCTATTCACATAACAGATTGGTCTATTTAACCATCCGGGCTCATACATTTGCTTTCATTATTTAGCAAAAATAAAAAATTAATGCATATAATATCCAATCTAATACTGTGATGGAAACACAGGTGGGTGGATATACTAATTAAAACTTTAACATCAGTTTCTTACAAGTCTGCTGCAATAAATTAAGTCATTCCCTCAAAATATGCCGCATTTGCCATAATAATGTATGTAAAACCTATTATAGCTGTTACTCTGCAAATTACAATTTGTGAATTATCACAGCTACTGCAGCACTGGGACTTTATCAGCGCTCAAACTGCTGATAAACATCTTGGTAAAAACAGACAAGCTCATAACCTCACGTCAGAAAAGTTTAGTCTAATGATCACTGAACTTGGCAACATTGACGATAATTAATTACTGATATAACAAAAATATAACATAACATAACACCAAAAAATAAATAAATAAAAATAAAACCAAGCGTGTTAATTGGCACAAACATACGAAACACAGAGACCTGGAAGCCTCTGGCCACAAAGTCTGCTATGCGGGGAGAAATGTATGTATTAAATTGATAAGCAGGCATTTCAGTGAGTAGATATGATTAAATATAATTAGTTCACAAATATAATGAAGAGCATATGCTTATGAGATATGTTTCTAATAGAGTTTTCATACCCACGTTCTCTCTTTACAATAAAGACAACATTGAGATCATGAAAAAAAAGTCTTCTAATTTAATTTCCCTCCTCGACCACAGTGGTGTAATTTGCCAGCAAACGGTGTTGTAGGGTTAATGTTGATTTAATCAGCAATTAATGTTAAGCTTCTGTCTCACAATACAAGAGTGGAAAAAAAAATAAAAGATTAAAATCATATTCCATTGCGCTTAAGTGAGATGAGATGCCCAAGTACTCTGAGGCAAGGTAGTGGCAAGAAGAGTTTATTTGTTCACCACATTGCCTGAAGTCAGGCAGCTGGTTAATTGGCTTTGCATTCTCCTAAGTACTAAGCAGTAAGTGCACTGTTGATGTCAGTCTGGATCTCTATAAAGGTACATGTGAGCGCTGACAAATCACAATCACTTAACAAGAGCAATAAACGTGCAGTTCAGTAGTGCACCTTCGTGGTAACACTGTATTAAAACAAGCACTTAAAACCTGATACAGGGACAATAGGACCACACGCTATGCCAGACAGGGATACACAGCAGCCTGTACATGTTCAGTCGAGTCCAGCAAAATTGTAAGCACAGTGCAAGTGGTTTGTTTGTACAATGGGGTCAACTATTGCAGACTTGTTTCTTTTTCCTTTGCTTTTTTTTTTTTTAAACAATGCCCCACAGATTCTACATTGTTTTGCTATTTGTTAACAGTGCGAGCACACCAATTACAGGACTGTGCACTGAAAGGAGTCTCATTTATTATCTACACAAAGACTCTAACAATGCATGTCAGGAACATGCTTCTCTTTACCAGTTCCTCATGAGAGACTTCATGTATGCTGACCATGTGCTTTCCTTGGCTTACTGCATCACTTATGCTGATACCTGTCAATGGACTGTCCATCACCACACTGCATCCAGTCAGCTTTATTTACCCCCATTATTTCAAACAGATACAAAAAAACTGCAATATGACTTGGATGTGATAAAAAATATTGCATACGTTTGCAGTATGTTATTCTATGGAAGCCTATATATTTATTTTACTGTAATAATAGAAGAATATAGTATTGTAGACAGATGCATCTTATTCTTACACAATATGTTTGCATGTATATTCTATTGAGACATATTGAACTGTGATGGAAACCTGCTTTTATTTATTTATTTTTGATAACATCAGTGTCTACCTGATTTGGCTTCATAAAGAGTGACTGTACATGTTCGTTCTCATTTTCCCATATTTATTTCAACTCTCTGACCCAGATCTTTGTACTAAATTGTACTAAAATATTTATTTCATTTTGAGGAAAAAGTTAACCTTATCCCTTAATAGATGCTATTACTGTTTTCTAAACATAAAATGCTCATTCTAGGAGAGAGAGAGGACTGTTTCCTTATCAAATGAGCACAACAGTGGCCAACATACCAACTGTTTGCAGCCTGTTTTATTCTCCAGTCTGTCGAGTGCAGTCTATAGATTGAAAACACATGCTGTGATCATAGAGTGCAGCAAGTAAAAGCCTTACACTGAAAGCACGGGTCTGGCCCTACAGGTCAGAGTCCTGGTCAACATTAGAGAGTGGCTGCACAATTAGGTCCTCAGGAAAACCACACGCTTTACAAATGAGAGTTTAAGGTCCCAACAAACAGCTCTCCTTTCAATGCAGGGCCAAACACACACAAACACACGGCCAGATAAATCACACAAGATCAGATGACCTACCTGTCTCCCCCGGTAGTTTGACCTTGCTCCTAACAGCTACTCCTGTTCGATGGCTCCACCAAGTAGCACCGTGCTAGCTATGCTAACATTGTCAAATAGTGGCAGCAACAACTTTACCCCTCAACCTTCAATAAACTGCTAAATAACCATCCTCAGGAAAGGAGAGTGTCACAATTTAACCCAAAACAGGGAGGAATTAGTACAAACCCATGAGCTAATCCAACATGCCTTGTATCTTATTACGCTGCTCCTTAGGATTGAGGAGATTTTTTTTCCATGCAGCACATTGAGAGAGAATCAATTTGTCAGTGAGCAGCAGAGAGGGGAGGGAGGCATTATGGGGGTGAGGGTTGAGTGTTGCACTTCGAGTATCAGGTGTCTTCTGCACTTTTCTAGGGAGATGGTGATGCCAGCATGTGGGGCCTGCGTGCAAATTAAATGGAGAGACAGAAAAATGCATTATTGATCAGGGTGATGCCAAAGTGTCCCGCTCACTGCACGGGATCAGGTTTAGGTACGGGGTAATTAATCCACAGGCCTGAATAAAAGCAGAGGAACTAATCTCCACCCCACCCTCCTCCCTCCTTTCCCCCTCTGTCTCTCTTTGCTTCTCGCTGTGTTCAAATGTCTACTACATTCAACGCTGAGAAAAATAGGTCGCTAGCTCGTAGGCAAAACCGGTGCACGGCACCACTGGGACAGCTAGAGCACACTCAAACGCACACATGCTGTTCCCTGCACATAAACACCTACTCACAGATGCACACAGGCACACAGAGAAACACAAAGGAGGGTGAGAGACAGAGGGAAAGAGAGACACAGAGAGCACCTGGTCGTTTTTCTTTCCTGCCAAGCCGAGCAGAGCAGGTGTCAATTTGAGTCTCTCTGTATCGTGTACTGTAATTACACACTGCAATATGTTAACGCTGTTATCAAATACATTTCATGCATGCACACATATACCAGACTTGTTCTGAGATTAATCATTGGACTTATTCTGTTTTTTGTTTGTTTGTTTCACTTGTGTAAAGTCAGAAAACAACAAACACAGTTGTTCTGCAAAATTAAAGCTGCAACTATCAATATTTTCCTCCTTCCTGAAAAGG
>OOFC01051315.1:6373-45706 GCA_900323345.1 Pseudochromis fuscus
AAAGCCAGAAACACTTATGTTGTTGACATGTTTGATTGTTTAAAAACACGTTCTTTACAGTGCAACCTAGTCCAAAGAAATAATACAATCAGATCAACCTTGGATTCAAAGAAAAGAAATGCAGTCGTAAATCAATCAGAACTGATTCCACTGAGCCAGGTGGAGAGCTTGTCTCTCATCATGCATCATTTCTCTGTGTGAATCACATTGCATTGTCAATATAAAAGTAAAAATAAAAAAAATAAAAAAATCAGTGCTCACATTATAAACTGCCCTGAATTGTTTTAACATTTTTTTCCAAAAGGTGCCATATGTTATGCTGAAATTTTTTATTTTTTTTTTAACATTTGCTCAGTGGAAGTTTGGATGTCTGTCAGATAAATATAGCTGTACTGTTTGTGCAACACCTTTTTGAGGAGGTATCTGCTGTAGTGCAGAGCATCACTGCAGTAGCAACTCAAGGACCTCTCAGAAGGAGGTACTGACTGCCCCCTACTGATGATCACAGGTAGTAAATGTGTTTTTGAACAGCACGTACTCTCTAAATCAGTAGGTGCAGAGCTTTTGAGTGTCAGCGGCTCTGAACCTGTGTTGATTGAGTTATTCTGCATCAGTGATGTATGGTGCACACATGTACAAAACCCCTTGCATGGAGTCTACATTGTATAGCTGATATAAGAAAATACAACTCATAATATGGCAAGAAAAATATGAGACAAAAAAATGAAATAGTTGACCCCTGAGCACAAATCAGCACTTTAATATACTGACTTCTACATGTATCATATGAGTGTATAACACCATACACCACCTCATCCTATTCTACAAATCTTAGAAAAAACACATTTACATTCATTTTGTCTCATTCACACTTGTGCTTTAGAAAAAAAAACATCTCTACATGTTGCTTTTATTTTGCTACAAAAATACAGAGCCAGGATGAGAAACTCATAGTGTGATTTTGTCTCCAGTTACATTTTGCATTTCAATATCAATTAAATCAGTAGTCAAATGTTGCATGTTCTCAGGTTTGTAGATGGCTCCTTTTCCTGTTTGCTTTCCAACTTTAATGTGGACACTGGGATCTTGCCAGACAGTCTCGTCTCATTGCACCCTCAGCTGACTCCTGCATGACTGTCTGTGTCCGAGTCCGAGGCCTCGGCCTCATCTGCAGATCCAGTCAGGGAGGGGTAAGGCCTTGGCTGGTCTAAGTTGACATAGGTAACCTTCAAATTGATGTAGTGCTCTCCTTCCAGGTGGGACAGGATGTGCTGTACTTCTGTAACCAAGCTATGGAAGGTGGGCCTGCGCTCAGGCTCCGGGTCCCAACACGCCAGCATGATTGAATAGCTGTGGAATGAATAATTGTGTAAATGGGCGAATGAATAGACATGCGAGTAAATATGAAAGCAGGTGAGTAAACTACTGAATAAAATCTGCTGTGAGCTTTACACAGAATTGAGTCCCTGTATTCATTAGCTTTCCTCGCTTATTTTTAAGATTACAAGTCTCCTAAAGAATTTTATATGAGATGCTATGGAAGTTGTGCTACATCATCATTACATTATGTGAGTGTGGTTCTTACAGAGTATCTGGGCAAAACTGTGGCTGTGGAAGCCGACGTCCCTTCAACAGGTAGTGTGTGATGTCATAGGGGTCCACATCTGGGTATGGGCTTGCACCTCTGGTTAACAACTCCCACATTAAGATGCCATATGACCACTGAGAAACATATAAGCAACATGTTGGAAATATAAAAAAATACAAACAGGTTTTTCTAATGGCGTCACTAGATCATGCACACTCACCACATCAGATTTGGTTGTGAACTTCTGTGTTTGCAGGCTTTCAATGGCCATCCACTTCACTGGAAGCTTTGCCCTTTTGTGGTCTTGAATACTGTAGTACTCCTTGTCATAAATGTCCCTCGCCATGCCAAAGTCAGCCACTTTTACCGTGAAGGTTTCATCCAGCCTGCAAAGAGAAAACATCACCATAAAGGATTGTCTCCCCCAACTACTTTTTGTTCAAATAACATAAATCTAGATTTAAAGTGTGACTGAGAGGAGCAGTCACAGTGCCACAAATATCAATCATGAAGTAGCATTTAGATTAACAACGTGGTCTATTATTCACTACTTTAAAAATTAACATCTGTCACCACACAGGTTACGTGGTAGAGCAAGGCTATATTTCTTTACCCATTCAGTGGTTAAACTTATTACGGTATCTATAATTAGAATAAAAATACTATAGATATTATATTATTTTCAGTATTACCCTGCTGTTAATGGTAAACTGTAGACCAAAATCCACCCAAAATGTATTCATACATTTTTTAAAACATCAACTAGTCGACACATCTGCTTTATAAGCAACAATGGCAGAGCACTTGTAAGTGAGACAAAGCCTTTCACCGATATGTCATGGGCCAATAATCAGTGCATGATTCACACTCACATGCAGTTACGTGCAGCCAGGTCTCTGTGAACAAATTTTTTTTGGGCTAAGTACTCCATGCCCTTGGCAACCTGAAGCCCAAACCCGATCAGGTCTTTGACTGTTGGGTTCTGTGAAGGACAAAGGAAGTGTGAACAGAGATGACTAAATCCAAGCACTCATCCTGAAACGATAAGATGTCTGGGCAGGTTAACAGAGCAAATATTTACAGTCATGTGGCTTCAGGAGTGAGACGGTTTCATTGTTTGATTTACCCTTTTCTCGGAACGGATGAAGTGACGCACATCTCCGTGTTTCATGTACGGCAGCACCACCAGAGGGAGCCCTTCTTTAGGCAGCATGATGCCCAGCAGACACAGTATGTTCGGGTGGTGGAAACCTTTCATGATGATGCCCTCTTTGAGAAACTGGTCCACTTCACCCAAATCTGTAATCCCTGTTAATAAAACACACTCTGTTTACACCCGAGAGTACCCCAAACTGCACACGTGATTACACTTCTCTGAATAAATACTCACTGTTCAATGATTTAACAGCACAGTGGGTCTCTTGCTTATTGCTGTCTATCAGGTAACCATGATAAACTGTGCCAAAGTGACCTGTATAGGACAAAAAAAAAAAGACCGAATGGAGCACATGTGCTAAACTGTACAAATAAATCAAATGAACGTGGAAGAAATCCAGGGGGTTTACCTTTGCCGATAATCTGGCTATCCTCAATTCGTAGCATCTCAGCAGGAATCAACACATCTTTGACCTCCTCGAGAAGATCAGAGCTCAAGCTAACCATGGAGATATTGTCCCGCGGCATTAAAGGAACAGCCAGATGATCGTAGCTGGCAGCGTACAATAAACCTTGGAAGGCCATCGCTCCTGAACCTGATGTTTGACTGGACAGATCCACTGTAATGCATGAGGGACAACACACAAACTGCGTGAGGGTGAAGGGTTGTGCCATGTTGTTTAATGTCTTACGTTTGTATGTATCGAGTATTTTTATCAGACTGAGCACGAATACAATAATGAACTTTGTGGTTTTCTGAATATATGAAGGAACTGCTCACCCCGTCTGTAGTCACCTGTTGGGGAGGAGCCGAGGTTGCTGCCCATGCGGTTACGTGACAACATTGTTGACAAACGATTCTCTATGTTGGCTGAAAGGATACGTTTGATAAATGAAAATCACTAAACAATAAACTATGATGTCTATTTTCACAGGATGCATCAAGAAACAGCACAATACTTCTCACCTCTCTTTTTCTTCCTCAAATGAATCATCACAAGTAATGCAAGGGATGCACCTAGTACCAGTGCAGCAATGATGCCCAGGACGATCCCGGCAATCACAGTGTTGTTGTTGTTGTCGTCATACACGACTGTACCCACATCATTAACTTCCCCGTTCACACACACCTACAGCAGAGAAACAGATGACTACTCTTGTTTGATACATTTAGTTTAGTAAAAGTTTCCTGAGGTGATTTAGGGTAAAACACACGATTTAAAAGATACTCCTACCTGGACAGGGAGTCCCTTAGTGGGGACAATCAGGCCTTTAGGGATCCTGCAGGTCAGCTCATTCAACAGAACCTGAGCGTGGCAGTCCACTCCGCCGATGGTCATCGTGATATTCATACATGTCCTCACCGTGTTCAGTTTGCTGTGCTGTTACACATGTAAATAAATTGTTTAAAAGTTAACAGATGAATGGTAATTTGTGTTTCGTGTACAGTAAAATGTTGAAGAATCCCCACATATATTAATAATTATGCAGTGAAAGTTTGGCTGTTACTGATATTTTAATAGCAACCATCACACAACTGTTCCAAGTAGGTAGTAATAAGTATATGTGTGTGAGTGTGTAAACATACGTGAAGTGAAACCTCAGTATCTCCTGGTTTCAGATGTAATATGTTGCCATCACTTTCAAAGGGAATCACTTTAGCATCTGGGAAGTAGTGGAAATGTCCCCTCCAAAGTTTACTCTTTCCATCTACGTGAATAAAAATCTCTCCAGCGTCAGACTTTTCTTCTGGCATTTCCTCTGGAAAAGCCGGAGCCCAGCACTCCATATGTGTGGCATTTCTTGTGCCACTGCAGACCTAAAGTACAATAAACAGATATAATAAACACATGAGATTTAATGATGCATATAAGTTTAACTGAATAATATAATGTGTGTTTTACAAAAGGATAAAATCAAAGAGTTGACTCACTTGTTGAAGAGACTCCATGAGAGGATTTTTGGAAGTATACTGAACCACAGTTTTGTGGGCAGAGTCAAGATTTTCACCTTCAATCACCAGCTTGGAGCCTCTGTGTGTCAGTGTAGATGAGCATGTTAATAACAGCATGGATATATTCTTAAGAGTGATAACACTTAATTTGATTTCTCTAAATTGACCATAGGTGTGTGGGTAGATAGTTGCTTGTCTCTCTGTGTTAGCCCTGTGATAGACTGGCGACCTGTCCAGGGTGTACCCCACCTCTCGATCGTTGGGATTGGCCAGCTGGGATAGGCTCCAGCAGATCCCCACAACCCAACGGGATGAGCGGGTATTTTAAGCATGAGTGTATTATGTAAGACCAGTCCAGTGTTCTCACCTCTGAAAGCTGCACGAGGGACGTACAGAACTTATAAAAGGGTTTTTCTTGTAGGAGAACGTTTTAGTTGCAGTCACTTCAAGTGTGTCAATAACAGCTTTCACAGGTACTTTCCCCACAGCTGCTGCAGCGGCTGTTCGACAGATGATTGAAGATGAAATTCCACTTCCTCCAGAGGAACTGGAAGCAAAAGAAGCTCGGTTAAAAAAATGTGTGATCCAGAAAATTATGAGTTTATATGAACATCTGAACACACTGAAATGAATCACCACACGTTAACATTATTGTTATAATCTGTGTTGCACACCTTTCGACGTCGCACTTCTTGTCTGCAAAGAAGACATCTCGATGTATCCCAGAGTCTAGATATCTGCCTGTGAGTGTAACCATTGTTCCTCCAAACATGGGTCCATGATCTGGCTTGATGTCTGTTATGCTTGGCTCCTGATTAGATGGAAATAAAATATATCACTTTAAAATCTACATCACAGATTACGTATAAAAAATATAAAATGTATTTAAAAAGATGTCATTCTCACCACAAGAGAGAAACCAGAGATCTGAGCTGTGCCTTCAATTGAGTAGCGTCCTTCCACTTCTCCCTCGTGCACTTGTAGAGTGATGTTGAGGTCCTGGTTTGGTCTTTTTTCATGGATTTTACACACTAGCCTGTATTAGGAAGATGTAGTAGATTAGTGTATCTAGTAATTCTTTCAGTGAAGTTATTTTAGTGAGCCAGGAGCTTTTCAGAAAGAAAAGAGCAACAGCAAATGTTACAACCTGGCAAAACAGCTACACTGTACTCAAACACTGCTTTAACCACACAGGAGAAGGCAACAATCTTACAAATAATAAATTACAAATAGCATAAAACATTAAAATTCGATTGTACCACTTGAAAAAATGCATTGCCACAAAGTTAAAAGTGGTTGCTTGCTTGAGTTTGTGACAACTCAAGTTTTGGAAACAGATGTTAAAAAATCATTTTAAACTCGATCTATAGCACACAATAAAGTTAGTACTAGTTGGTTAATTCATTGGAAGAGTTGATACAATACAATAAAATATAGTGACACAATAAAATATAGTGTATTGTGCTTTTAATTGTGTTCGAGACATTTTAAAAGCACATCAACTTGACCAAGGAACAATTTGTTTGATTTGATTTGATTTGATTTGTCTCAAACAAGCACAACCACAAAAACAAACAGCACATAAGTGTTTTGCTGAGCTGACGACTGAGTGTCTCACTCAGCTGGCGAGTCAGTCATCAAAGTCTTTGCATTGGTGCTTGAGTTAAAAGAAAAAACCATCAATATTGGTGACATTTTAAAATCTATACAGTTCAAAGTCACCCAGCACTAGTAGTTATCTTGTTGGTTTGTGGCAACTGATGTGCACAACTTGCAACAAAAATGCTGGGAAACTGTTGTCACTATTTTGCATGTGTACTACTTACATTTTATTACTGCTCTTTTCAGGCAGCACGGTACACAGGGTCCCCGCGCCCACTGTGATGATGTGGGTTTTGCCGCTAATGATGGCCGGACGCAGAGGAGACTGAAACTCTGACCCGCACAGCGTCACTTCTGTCTCCCCACCAGCGGGCGCCGTTTTAGGGAAAAACTGAAAAAAAAAAAACATACAGCGACAGCATTGTGTGTCTCAGTGTGATTTTTGTAGCTTTATGGCTCATTCTGTTTAAACTTCATGCAATGGTCAAAATCAGTTACACCTAGATGCAGATCTACCTCTGTTATGACAGGCGCACAAGAGTTTTTGTTCCACTGTGAAGTGCATTCATGTTGCCTCGAGCAGATTCCCGAACACCAGCCACAGTTCATGAAGCGTGGAGCCATCAAACACATGGAGCATGTCATAAAATGTGCACACCCTGGTCCTGCAGAGGGCACCTTGAACATCTTGATTAGAGACACAGAGTAAAATGAGGGTGGGGTAAGTCATAAAAACATAGACATGAAGGAGAAAAAGTGCCAAACCATGAATTTACCTTATTTCCAACCACAAAGAGAAGCAAGTCCTCTGAGTAGACAGCTGCTGTCCTGGATACTGCCGTCTCCCCCAGCGAATAATTGGCAAAAACAATCGGCCTGTACAATGTGAGAATCACCTAAACCGGAGAAACAGAGAGTAAACATCAGTTTTGGAAAACATAGCATGCACCTGGAGAAAATATAAGAAGTTAGTATAATCCACTCAAACACACAACATTTAATGACAGCACCGGCATCTTGTGACCTTTAGTGTGTGCGTTGTGGGGGTGTGCTTGTGCGTGTGGGGGTGTATGTAAAATGTGTAGTTCCAGTCTGGTTGGTGGTCGGGCGGTTGGGTGAGGGTCGGGATGCTGGGTGGGCTTCATGGTTTGTTTTAATTGTTTTAACATGTCAAGCACTTTGTTTTATAATTTCTTTGTGCTATATAAATAGTTTGATTTGATTTGATTTGATTACCTGCAGTATTCTGCCGTCTGAGGTACCGAAATGACCCAGCGTATGATTCCCAATAGTAGTGACGAGGACAGCAGAGAACAGGACATCTCTCATCCGGCTGTTGAAAAGATCCACTCTGTAGTACGGCTTCGACACCAGAGTGGGTTTGTCAGTGCACGAGTCTTTCCCTTCAGAGCTCTGTGCAACAAGCAGGAGAACCACATCCACACACAGTCAGAGTTAGGAGGTTAAGATTTCAAAGGAAACTCATCCCTGTATCTGTCTCCACTAGTGCTCGGCTCCTCCTAAGTAGATATATACGTATAAATGTACAAACATAAACTTAAAAAGGAGACGGATGGAAAGAATAAACAGAGGATTGATCCATTTAGAGAGGAAGTGCCTCGCCTCCGGTCGTAGTAACAAGCTGTGAAAAGTAAGTCATAAAACAGCAGTGACTCCAGCTCTGTTGAAGTGGTGACTGTTTCTCAGTTTGTCTCTGCGACTGAAACTGGATTTTCTACACTTGAAAGCAGTCGATGACAGAGAGTCAGTGGCTGGTTGGCAGAGCATAAGTCCCATTAAAAAACACAGGATATGTTAAAGTGATGGTAAACATTCCTCTGCAGAGCAATTTAGCTGACCTGCCCCAGCACGCCCCAGTCTGCCTCCCACCTGAATGCCAAATTTTACCACACTTTGAATTTGTAAATTCTTGAATACTTATAGTGTAGCATTAATACACCCAGTGCTGGAAAATTCAATTCCAGATGTTAAAGCTCTCTGATTTTATTTCAACCAGCATATATCAATTGAGTGAAAGTGTTTTTTCCCCCTTCCTTACCTGTCACCTCTTCACTATATTTCATTTCCTACTCAGATAAACTACATAAAACACATACACAGTCCAACACTGGCGCTCCCCTTGAAATTCCACTTTTTTATCAGCAGGGTTTGTAGCTTGTGTTTATTGGCACGCGTTCCCGTAGGTGTACAAATGGCTGGGAGAGCTCAAAGGACACAGACTACACTCCATAAAAGGAAGAGACCACACCTTTATTATATTTATTGTCAGGAACTAAATTCAAGGTGTTTTAACAGTGAAGACTAATTTAGATTTAGATTTTGTCTTTACCCTCCAGTACTTTTTTCCCTCTGGTGATACATCAGTTAAGGCTTCTGGTTTGTTTATCTTCAAATACATATCTGATGAAGCAGTTTTTCTATCAAACCTTTGTACTGTAAATAGTTTCAGTGAGAAAGCCTGAAACTTTGGGCTGTAGCAGAACAGACAAATGGTGTGGCAATGTGCAGGTCGCACTATACTGACTCATCCACCCCTCCCTGCTCTCTCATCTGGCCCCGCGCTCTCTCTCAAACACACACACCTTTCTCAAAGTTCCCAATATTCTGGCATTCAGCATTTACTTTATCGAGCACCGGTAGTGTCTTTTATTGGCCAAGACAGTAATAAAACTGTAAACTGCATTGTTCTTACCACAGGTGACTTAATTACATAATGTTTGTTTGGACAGGTCACTTCCTGTCTGGGCGTAGGGTGACCTTTGTACTGTTCTTCTACTCTGATTTCATAAAAAAAGAGCTACTCACTTCATGTGGGCAGCTCTCACATGGCTGGTAGTGGCAGAGACCTCTGGACAGCTGCTCTGAGCCGGGCCCACAGCAGGCCTCCACGCCCATCTCAATCGCATGGTTGACTTTGGTCAAAGGGAAGGCGCACAGGGCTGAGTTTTTCTGAGGATGACCATTCTCATTCACCTCTGCGAACACCCCATACAGGATTTCTTCTCTCTCGTCCACTCTCAGCTCATCAGCCAGGTCCTTCCCTGCATGACCAAAATGTGCCGCCTGTAGCCCGTTATACACAATGTCTCTAAAATCCTCTCTCCTCCTGCGCTTTGGTTCGTACCGACACTCCAGCACCACCTCTCTGTACATCCAAACCTCTGGAATTAAAACAGGCAGTCGTCCAAGGCGAGTCTGAAAAGGTGAATTGGGATTTGAGGGATTTTCCCTTTGCAGGGACAGGAAGTAGACAAACTCCTTGGTGGAGAAACTGTATATGTAGTCAATGCTGTAGGAGTCACGGAGACTGGGAAGCACTGTCAGACTGTTGGTGTCCATATGAAAGCCATCTTCAGTCGCAAGTGGCCTCAGCACTGATATTGACCTCCTTGGATACTTCTGTGTAACGCTGTTATTGACGGATGCTGCTACAAAGAACAACGTTGTGGCTCCCTGCTCAACGATGGCAACTTTGGTCCCAAGTGGACTGGCCAGACAGTCAGGACAGTTGGTTGGGGAGTTTTGTTCTTTTTTGTACAAACACTTTGGCTCAAGTTCAGACAAGACGTCAATAAAGTAACAGATCCCATGCTGAGTACTTCCACAAAAGTACAAGTATGGTAAGAGACCTCCAGCAGGATCCAAAAGCAGAACCTGGTTGTCTGTATTCACAGGGTCCTTGGGATCAGTCTCTATGTCACACACCTGACAAGTTTCACAGTCAGGACTGCCCACAGGTCCAGTTTTCACCTCCCATTTTTTTTCCATAGAAGAGTTAACGGCGACTACTACATTCTGGCATGCAACATACACCTCTGTTGGAGACCAGTCCCAGCTCACTGCGATGTTCTGTATGTTGTTGTCTGCCTGGAAGTGGGGAAGGGAATATTTTACAGTAAAATCCACCAGCCTGCGAGGAGCAGAAGGACATTCGTGCTGTCCGAGCACAGTTTGTGTTTGTATCCATATGCATACTGTCAGTAAGGCACTCAGCGTGACCATCTCCACGTCACAGTCCACTGTGATCGAATACTACCTATAAGATATCTTCCTCAAAGAGTACATTCTGGAGAAGCTCTGTGAGAGAAAACAGAGAAGAAATGTTGAAAATCACCGGACAGAGGGCTTTAATGTTAGATCACATTCAACAGAAATCCCCTCAAGTGGAGGTGGACATTGTAAACATTTCTGCTTCAACTGAGAAACATGGAGGAACTGGAGAAAGAGGGAAAGTATCAGCTGCTGGGTTTTTCTTCTTCATTTTTTTCTTTTTTTTCAAAGAAGGCATTTTGTGAGCTAAGTAAGACTTTATATAATCAGGTATGGCACAGCTGTGAAACTTATTAAGCTACAGAGCCAAAAGGAAAAACAACAGGTTGATGGGGTCAAGATAAAATCTAAAGTGGGCAAGACATAACTTGCTGCAACATGCGGAGCAACTGTGGAAATGTTCAGGTCTCCACATCCACGCAGAATAAACAGAGTTAAACCTCTGCATGTTAAATATGCATATTCAATTTTAAAAGTTATAAATTCGCATATTTCTAATAATACCCATTTTAATATAAACTTTGTCATGCTGAGACTACTATAGGGTTACATTTTTTTTTAGTCCGAAACACAATAACTTGTATTAGTTATAACTGTTAAAGTTAAATGAAGCTGTTAAAGTGATCATCTGTGATGACTTTAACAGCTATGGTGAGAGTAGTCACTAACGTGGACCAATAGACAATCATCCTCCATTAAAGTATGTAAAGAAAATCTTACCTGTGTTTGAATGGAGGAGAAATTCCGTTTATATTTATCCAACAGTCTTACAAAGTGAACTGTTTTCAAGATAAACGTCCTGTGATCTTGAAGCACTCACCTGACAGCACAGACTACCACTGTCACTGAGTGTACACTGGCACTGAACTCTTCATGTCGTTGAGATGATCTGCAGCTTAGAGCACAAAACAGGGTTACACACACTCCTTCAAAATAAAAGCGCGCTGCTATAGAGCCCTATGTGATTTCTATCAGATCCATAGACGGAAAATTCTCCGAGAAAATTGATAAATAATTTACCTATTTAAAAATAAAAAGTATGACAGATATGGTCTTGTGGATTTTGCGGATGTTGTTTCTTGAAAAACCTGGCACAACACTTTGGCAGTAATAACCTTATCATAAAATAAAAATGTGTACATACAGTTCTTACGCTCTTAGTTCTTAATTGCTGAAATGTGCTTGAATAATACATTTTAGATCTTACAATAAGCCGTGGTTCCCATCGTTTTTTGTCTTGTGCACCCATACTGTATATAACTGTGTATTTTTTATGTGAGTACCCCCTCGTTCATATGTGATGATTCTTCAAAAGTGGTCATATCAACATAACACAAGTGACTATTATGTGAAAGTAATTTAATCTCTATCAAAGACATTGGTATCAATTAAAACAATGTTTGTAAAGGGTTCATAAAATGACTGGGAAAATTATCTTATTATGTTGGAAATGAATAAATTGATAAATGTTTTCAGGATGACATTAAATTTTGTTGACATTTTCAACTAAATTTAAAATTTTAGACAACATAACCAGATCAGTGCGTGATTTTTTAAAAATGACTGTTGCTTCAGTACCATTTTCAAGGTTTATTTTTTAAGTTGAAGACGGGAAGTACCGTCATTATTTTGACTTACTTCACCCTGACGGTCCACGAGTGGGTGCTGTCCTGTGAGGCCGCGCCCGCAACAAGGAAGTCTGGAATAGTTGCGAAATCCGACCACTTCAAAAATATCTTCATCGTTTCCTTCCTCACACTCGTATCACATCTCCAAGCGCAACTCTTTTCCACTCAGGCGTCACGGTGTCACACGTAGTGGAGAAAATAAATCTCAGCATTTGGAAACACCCTGTCCTATCTGCCTGTGGGATGTTTGCCAGAAATGCTGTGCTTTCAGATGAGGAAAAAATGTAGTCAGGAAGTTATGATAGGAATGTATTCACTCTCCAGACAGACCACCTTTTTTCTTTTTTTTCCTAATATGCAGGAAATGAGGGAAGAGAGTGGGGAATGTCCTGCAGCACAGGTATCAGCAGTTATGTAGTACATGTGCCTTAACTATCCTCAAATCTCTTCACATTCATAAAGAACCACACCTGATATGAAGCAGAAGGGACTCTGCTTACTACTGGCAACTGATCCCTATAAAAATCTCTCCTTGTCATCATCAGTGTCCAAATGTTATTGTCGGCAAAATAGTGCGTTGTAGATCTAAAAGTTAAACATCTACTACTGAATCCAAAGTTCAGTAAACACGCAGTAATTCCTGCAAATGGAAATGGCCTGCAGAGTGTCACTCTTCACACTTTCACTGCTCCAAACCACAAAGATCCACTGTTGTTAGTCTTAATGTTGTGGAGGAAATGTTGGATAGGATTGTAGATGTAGCTACTGCAACAAAAACATGACATCACAAAAAGGTGAAGCTCAACGAGGCCTCAGTTCAGGAGAGACTGATCAAAACATCAAAACAACATTACATTCAGTCGTGTTTGCACACGCCGTCTGCTTGATTAACAAAACACACAAACATGCATGTACACTGGACCATGCAGCTTAGATTTAGATTTAATCCATACAAGGAATATTTTAGGTTGTTACTAAACAGGAGAGTCTCCAGAGATTCATACATTTATGTCTGAGAACAAATTCCCAGACGAGATTTTAAAATAAACCATCATAAAATGCGTATTTCCCACAGGGTTTGCAAATGGTAATAATATAAAGTAAAAAGTTGGCTTTCTTGTTTCCAGTAATATTGCTTCATATGTGTGTATAAAGTTAATAAACACTGATTGAAGTATTTGTAAGGCAACGCAAATGGTCACACAATCAATTTAAAATAGGTTTTGCATTTTAGGATGTGTTTATTTATGTATATGTAATTATTACTGACTATTGTATGTATAAAAAATGGAGTTTGTGATTTGTAAATCAAAGGAAAACCAGTTTTTTTTCTCAATGAAGCATCTCTGGCAATGATCTATTGTTTATTGTTTGCCATTATGTAAAATATAATGGTTATTAGATTTGATTGGTTAAATCAGCTGCTGATTCTTAACCTGGAAAAGACAGTGAGTGTGTCATGTGTTATGATGTAGTACTAAAGGACATGTGTACTACATCATACAGAGTAGTACATTTTACTTTGCATTGCATTCAACCTGCCATGATGGACTTAGATAAGCTGGAGTTGGGAAACAGTGTCACGATAAGATTACAATCTCAATCATATCTTTTCTGAAGTTGTACCACACAGAGCGTTGTATCTTCTCTGATGTGCTGCAGTGATTCAAACCATCATTTAGACACTAAACCTGATTTATTCTTTAGTTCCTTCACTTGCTTGTTCCTCATTGACACACCACAATGAGGTTGGCGGTTTGCAGCTTACTCCCTGTCTTGTATTCGTAATGCTGAATCATAACTGGTCACTCCTACACATGCAACACTTTCTTCTGGACGGGGTTTCCTTTGACTCTTTACCACTCTGAAATTGCTGAAATTAATGACGAGCATGTTAGGCAATCCGAGGGTGTACCATTGTTATTATCACCATGGAAATGTTACAGATTCTTTCTAGAACTTGTCACCGTTACCGTGTTTCCACAAAATACAGCTCACTTAACTTATCTTTAAAAAAAATCTCATCTCACTCTCCAGGATCTATGAATATGCATTTGTTGTTTTTTTTAAACCCGACACAACTCCCAGACACACGATCTCTCCCACTTCAGTAATGAGAGCATTCCACTACACTTGTGTAAGTTGTACATTTGTCTCCTACAACTTTGATGTCTCACGTCATGCTTGTACATACACGTCTTAAAGTCAGGTCGAAGGTCTGAGCACAGAGAAACTTTCCTTCCTGCAGATGAATGTGAAAACAGCTTCCAGTGGTTAACACATGCACCCGTGGACACATACATTGTTCTGCTCAGTGAAAGTCAAACATCAAACTAAAGTAACAACTCACAAAGACTCAGGGGCACAGGAGTTATCTCAAAAATGTAACAGTTACATTGATGGCAGATCTACAGAGTTTTCATTGTAACAGATTAAATCAAATATTGCAGTTGTAATTTGGGGCTAAAAACAGATGAGTGTAAACTATAAGACACTAAAATAGATTTTCATTGTGTTGATCTTCATGATCAGTGCTGAGGCTCCCTCTAGTGGACTCAACAAAACAGGACAGCTTGCAGAGAATTATCTGAAAACGAAAGTGAAATGTTTTCGGTCAAACTGTGGTCATCTGATGATTTGGCATAAATGAATTACTTTCTCTTTTTGTTTTGCACTGATCGGTCGCTTTGACAAGCTGTTACCAAAGACTTCACATCTTCTCAAAGGGTCAGATCACTTTGGACACTACAGGTGCAACATGGACGGATCAGGTGAAATAGATGAAGGATTTTACTCTCGTCAGCTGTAAGTACAAAATACCAGAGTGTGTTCAGTGATCAGTTTAACTGTTTAGAGATCTGGCCAATTTTATATGATTTTATTCCCCCCCTGTACAGGTATGTTCTGGGTCATGAGGCGATGCGCCTCATGGGCACAGCCAGTGTCCTCATAGCAGGGATGAAGGGTCTGGGAGTGGAAATAGCCAAGAATGTGATCCTGTCCGGGGTGAAGTCTGTGACTGTGCAGGACCAAGGCCACGCGGAGTGGGCCGACCTGTCCTCCCAGGTACTAATACCGAAACCACTGTCAGTTTGACACAATATAAAAATATCTTATAGACCAGTGTACACAAATGAACAATTGCCATCGTCTTGTAATATTTTCAGATTTGGGATGAAATTGTAGCGATGATATTATTGCACAATAAATCACAGGCTTAATATTTAGCTTAGTATTCATATTTGAGCTGCTTTCGAAGTAATAAAATACATTTCTGTATCACTGAAGATGAATCATTGGGTTTGGTAATTGAAAACCTTTTTTCTTTTTTAAATGAAGTACCTTTAGTTTCAGTATTATGTGATTTTTTTTTAAGTGAAAGTAAAACTAACACCTCTGTGTCCCGCCAATGTAGAAAATAATAGCTTGTACTTCCTGATTGAGTTTTGAATTTGAATTAAAGCTGCTGGCAAAATGATTTACACATTGCTTGGAGTTATGGGAAGTAAGAATATTCACTGTTTTATGACACTTCAGTAAACTTAGTGTGCTGATAAAGACTATGTGATATAGGCAGGCAGGTGGACTGTGGGTTGAAATGGTTTTGTCAGCCTATGATTTCATTTCCCCTCCAGTTTTATCTAAACAGCTCTGACCTTGGTCAGAACAGAGCAACATGTTCCCTAAAGCAGCTGTCTGCCTTGAACGCACATGTGGGTGTGTGGGACTACACTGGACCACTTGATGAGGACCTGCTTCAGAAATTTCAGGTACTTCACTAGTTTTCCTACTGATGCATCAAGGTTTCATTAAGGTTGAGATAAAAATTAAATCATAATGTGGACATAGAGTGAATAAAATTGATATGAAAGCAGTCGTCTAGTATTAAACCTTGCACATGTATAATTCTGCCCAGTGAATGGTAGAAACAAGTGGGATTGTCATTTTCCAGGTGGTGGTCCTCACTGACTCCTCACTGGATGATCAGAAACGTTTTGGTGAGTTCTGCCACTCCCGTGGAATAAAGCTTATCGTAGCTGACACCAAAGGACTCTGTGGGTAAGTGTGTAAGATCGACTGTCAGGTATTCATTAAAGAAAGTGAGTAGTACATGGGAGAAAGAAGTGAAACACTGGTTCCTCTGCAGTCAGCTGTTCTGCGACTTCGGCAAGAAGTTTAAAGTTTTGGACACAAACGGAGAGACGCCTGCATCACTGATGATAAAACACATCACTAAGGTAATACCCTCCACCTGTTAGGAGCTTCTGAAGCATCTGCCCATCCACTCACACATCTATGCATTCATTGTAAAAGCCTATTCTGTAGTGTGTAAGTTTTGCATCTACAGATAGAAACGTGTGTCATGTGCTATAGAAGGAAACACAAATATATGCTCAGTCAAAGTGACAAAATCTGAACTTCCTGACCCAAACAAAGCACTCTGAAAGTGTTAAAAATATTCTTGCTGAACAATATAATTCAAGATTTGAAGCTTATTAACATGGCTTTATTTTAGGACAATCCTGGACTGGTGATCTGCACACATGACGAGGCTCATGGACTTTCAGATGGCTCTAAAGTTGTTTTTTCTGAAGTGCAAGGCATGACGGAGCTGAACAGCCTCGGCCCTGTGGAGATCAAAGTCTGTGGTTAGTGTTGTTTTACCATGATTACTTTGATGAGAGTTGTACTGATGAGCCACACTCCTGCCTTTCACATGATATCTTAGAATGGCATTTTCTACCATTGTGATGAGCATCCTGGTATAATATATTAGTCATGACGATTCTTGATTATTGATTACTATCTGTGTGTCATTTGTCACCTCAATCAGATTCACATTCCTTCACCATTGGGGACACTTCAGGCTTTTCTGAGTATGAAAGGTATGGAGTAGCGACTGAGGTTAAACAGCCCCGCCTGCTTGACTTTGTAAGTATCAACCTTTTGTTTTGAACACAGAGCACCCACTGTTTATTAAAACTACTACAACATACATTACAGAAACCACTGAGCGAGGCTTTAGAGGATTATCAACTGCTGATAATGAATGACTTTGGAAAAATATCACGGCACAAGACCCTGCACTTGGCTTTCCAAGCCCTCCATAGCTTTGTGAAGAAAGAGCAGCGACTCCCTGGTTCTTGGTGTGAGGTGTGTTTATCTGTTTATCTTTGATATTGTAGAATGACCATTAAAGCAGATTGTTTCCACTCACTTGTTGTTGGTGATTCATTTACACAGTCAGATGCCGATGCCCTGCTTGCCATAGTGAGAGAGCTGAATACAGGTGCACAGCTGGAAGAACTGGATGAAGCTGCAGTGCGACGCCTGTCCTACACAGCCCGGGGAGATCTGGCTCCTGTGAATGCTTTCATAGGAGGCCTGGCTGCTCAGGAGGTTATTAAGGTGAGGTCAAACATCAAGGCCTGAAACATTTCATCTTTTGCGTTTTGATTATTATATGCGATTTAGCACTAAGTGGTGTATTTACCTAAGCTGATGTGTTTTTCTGTGGCCTCTGTAATATTCCTGCAGGCCTGTAGTGGGAAATTTACACCTCTTCAGCAGTGGCTGTATTTTGATGCACTGGAGTGCCTCCCTGAAAAAGACGATGAACTGACTGAGTGCTCACTTTCAGCTGTATGTTCACAAATGATCTTGCTGCAAACCATCACATATTATTCAACAAACAGTCCATTAGACCAATGTGATTCATATCAGTAATTTAACTGCTTTTGATTTTCCCTCTGACAGAAACGCACACGGTACGATGGACAGATTGCAGTGTTTGGGTCTGAGTTCCAGGAGAAGCTTAAGCAGCAGAAGTACTTCTTGGTGAGGACAGGTTTGACATTTGTCCAACAGAGGGCACAGTCTGCACTGGGATGCAGGAACTCCATCTGTGTTTTTCTTTGATCTGCTCTGGTGTTGATGATGGCACATACAGGAAATGGCTGTGATTCAGGTGGCATTTCCTGGCCGTGCTAACCTCTTGGAACATGGGCTGTTTAACAGTGACAAGCTCTTTCTCTGTTTCCTTTAGAAGTGTTATTTTTACAGTTTTAGCGCTTTTTACTGTCTGTATGTTTGTTTAGGGATGCAGTGTATGCATATATTTTATCACTGTAAACCAGCACACATAGTATTAGGAAGTAAATTAAGTAATATGTAACAACCAATAGATAATTTTGTGGTACAATGTTAACAAAGATCTTTAAAACAGAGGTTTCTCTTTTGACATTCATCTTCATTGCATTAGCTAAGAAAGTCTGACAAACCACTCTTGTTATTTTGGTTTAAGGTTGGAGCTGGTGCCATTGGCTGTGAGCTTCTTAAAAACTTTGCCCTCATTGGACTGGGTGTAGGAGAAGAGGGGCACATCACTGTGACAGACATGGACTTCATTGAAAAATCTAACTTGAACCGTCAGTTCTTGTTCAGGTCTCAGGATATCGGGGTGAGAAACTACACAATACAGCAAATCCTTCCTCACTGTAGTGATCTCTGCAGAGCCACAGCTCACTGGTTTGACCTGGTTCAATGGAGTGGTCAGAGTGGGACCGACTGAGGGTGAATGTGTTGTGACAGTCTCAGACAGCCTGTGTCAGATTATACATGGCTGCTAAGTTATATCGCTTGTGATTGTTTTGCTTTTTAGTTTATTTTAGGAATGCATCACACAGTAGATCTCATCTCTCATCTCTGAGCTAAACAACTGCCAGAGCCTAAACAAATTACATAACATAGTGAAGAAGAAAAAAATCTGCTCTTCTGAAAATGATTCTCTTGTCATCCAATAAAAACTAGTGAGATACTCTGAATATTGTGCCTCGACAACACATTTACAGCAGCCATTGAACTGTTGAGGATGTTGTTATCACCATTGTGGTTTGTGCCTCATTTGATCACATACATTATCTCTCAGACACAACACCATTAACAGCTTGTCCATTAACAGAAATCCAAATCAGAGGTTGCAGCCAAGGCCGTGCTGGAGATGAACCCACAGGTGAATATCACCGCTCATCAGAATCGTCTGGACTCTGACAGTGAAGGAGTGTATGATTACAGCTTCTTCATGGACCTGGACGGCGTGGCTGCAGCCCTCGATAATGTGGAAGCCAGTGAGAACACTTACTCTGTCACCATCTTTATTAGATTAAGTTCTTATTACCACAGTGATTACACCAAAACCAAGTATATTTTCACAGTCCTGTTTTTACTGCCCAGGGGTCTATCTTGATGGACGCTGTGTTCAGCACGAGAAGCCGATGCTCGAGGGAGGAACTCTGGGAAGCAAGGGTCATACTCTCGTGGTGGTGCCTCACCTGACAGACTCTTATGGACCGGCCAAATCCAGCTCCACTAAGGCCATCCCACTGTGCACTCTCAAGAACTTCCCTTACAAAATCGAGCATACACTACAGGTACGCAACACTTTCAGCTTCGTTATAAAAGATGAAGACAATAATTAAGCTTTAAAACCTGCCATGAATGACCAGAATGTATAAAAGGATCCTTTAAAATATTTTTCTTGGATTTTTTTTGTCATGTACTTTTTGTGGTTTAGATTTTTTCTGTTGTTCATAGTGTATAAAACTCTAAATCTACATATACTATAAACAGAAACATTCAGTCCAATATGACTTCAAATTATAACCTCAACATTAGTCCACAGCCATGGCAGTAACTCAGTGAGACTGAATCTTATTGGTACTTTGACCTGAGTGCTAATATTAGCTTGTTAGCCTTCTGATATTAGCTTAATGTTTACTATCCAACTGTTCACTACTAGTTTGCTAACATTTGTTAAATAGGAGATAACATGTATTACATGTGAGGGTGATGGGACCAAATTTCATAGTAGTTGTAGTCAAGTAATTTTACTACAACTGTATGTGCTAAATAACAGTCAGAGTATATTCTTCATCCTCCATGTTTGCCCCAAATTTCACAGGTGTCCATCCAATAGTTGATGAGATACTGCCATTTAAACTGAGCACATGTGAATCCACAATGATTGAAATAACAGCAGGTTTTGCCACAGTATACATGATGTTGTGTGTTTGGTGTGTGTTTTCTACACACTAAAAAATGTTGGGTTGTTTTAAACCAGAACTGGGTAAGTATTGGACTAATTACATGTTGGGTTAACCCAGTAAGATGGGTTGTTTAACATTTGTAGCAAGTAAGAACAACTAAATACTGTGTAAAAACTACCAATGATCAGGTTGAATCCATAAAATATTGGGTTAAAACTACATAATGTTGGTTAAAACTATATTATGTGGGGCAAAAACAGCCCATCTTACAGAGTTAAATTAACCCAGCGTGTAGTCCAAAAAAAAAAAAAAACCACACAATTTTTTTTAGTGTGTGTATATAGTTCAAAACTCTGTGATTAACTCTTCTTATTAAATTGTTTCAGTGGGCCAGAGACCGGTTTGAAGGACTGTTTAAAAACACACCTGAAAATGTGAATCTCTTCCTGAGGTAAGAGATGGAGCCATCCTCGTGGGATTTATCTTCACCTCCTTAACAAGCGTTGGCTCCGACGGCTGAGAGACTGTATTCACCAGTCTGGTTCAAATCTGCTGCCACTTAAATAGCACATTTTACAGTGTTTTCCAGTGTCTTACAAAGCATTCCAGGAAACCTACAAAAAGCTAATGAAGTGGTTCGAGCTCATTATTCAGTTTTATAAACAGGAAACATGTGGCAGGGTTTATGCAGTAAACTCCCATTAAAACTTACATAAACAGTGTCTCCCGCCAAATCTGTTCAGTGTCATGTATCATTTACAGCAGCTCTAATGCAATTTTATCCTCTTAGGTGTTCTGGTTTAGAAACATTCACTTTATTGAAAAGTAGATTAGATAAATGTGAAAAAAGCAGATTATCCTCTGAAATTGGTTTGTCATTGACTCTACTTACTAAATTGTAAGATTTAAATAATTTGCAAATCTGCGATGTTGTTATTTTTAAAAAATAACAATAACGTGTTGAGCTTAGCCTGAAGCTTTCCCCTAATTATAAATATAACTGATTGTCAGTAGCAGATTTAAGCTTTCAGACTCAAACTGTCCAAACTGTCTGAGCCTTGAGCCTCGGAGCCTTCGTAATCCAGTTGTGTCTCTCTGTTTGTTTTGTTGAGATTTGACATAATCCCCCCTATTGTAAAGTACTTAAACACTTGGTGTCCTCACAGAGAAGTGAAAATTAGGACAGACACAGCCTTTAATGTCTCCTATAATATGAATATGTTTGGAATATGTATCTGTGTTTCTGTAATTACCAGTTTTGCACAGGCTGCTTCATTGTGCAACCATGGAAAAACTCTCTGCTTGTTTTCCTGAGTCCAACAAATTTTGAATCATGGTTCATGAGCCGATGGAAAAGAACAGTCATGTTGTGATGTATCACTGTCCCACCCGTGCACCTCGATGCAGAACTATGACTGGAAATGTTTCTTTTTTTAATCTGTTCATGTGTGCGTGCATGCAGAGGAGGCAGATTGATTTTGTTTCCACGGTGCAAGGCAGCGTACAATGAGCTGGCACACGATAACGGTGTAAGGTTCTGACTGTGCTCTTGTGTTTCGAGTTGGACTGACCAGCACATTACAGCCTTCTTCCCCTGCTTCTGAATCTAAAGCCAAGAGTCAAAGAAATCCCCTCTTGACTCACTACTCCAGTAGACAATGGTCTGTTGATTCATTTTGTTCTGTGCTTGACACAACAAGAAGTAAACAGTGGTAAAAAAAGTCCCATGTTCCTCTTACATTTCAACTGAAAGTGAAAGCTTTTGTGGGGGTTAACCCTACCAGATGTATGATACAGTATATAATTCTGTTTGGTCTTACTGTGTGGTTTATTTTTGTTATTAAATTCAAATTGATTGCTGCACTGTTTACTGTAGTGACCCAGGTTTTGTAGAGCGGACTCTGGACCGTGGAGATGCTGAGGCCCTGGAGATTCTTGAGGGAGTGTGGAGCAGCCTGGTGGACATGGGAGCTGGAGGACAACGTCCAAGGAGCTGGGAGGACTGTGTGAGCTGGGCACGTCGCAAGTGGGAGATTGTCTGTAATAACGATATCCGTCAGCTTCTGCACTGTTTCCCTCCTGGACAGGTAAAATTACACAAGAGTAAAAATAACATCTCTCCCCAAAGCCAAATGACTAAAAGCCTGTCATTTATGTTTATGGACACAGAGGGGCACTGTTGTGTGTCTGCCTCTTTGTGTACCAATATAATCTATAGTTCAGCATTAGAACAAAATAAATGCCATTAAATATTACATACTTAACATTTCACTGCAACATATTTCTCCAGGCTCGGAGACCAGTGAAACCTGAATCACTGAAAACCACTGCTGATAAATATCTGTGAAGGGCTCTGAGGGTTGTAATCTGTTGAAGCATGCAGACGGAGTGATGTCATATGTTGCTATCACACCTGGGGGGACCACGGATCAGTATCAACCCAAACAGACCCTCACTGACCCCACTCTCAGTCCAGAGAGATACCATCATTACATGTCCTGCAGAGTTAGGAAAATTCCTTTGTGAACTTTTTTCGTTACAATCATGTGTTGTTCAAAAAATTATAGAAAGGCACTAAATTTCCTGTACATTTTGTTAGAAAAAACACAATATCATTATTTTGTATTATGATATTGTTGTAGCCCAGCCTTATAGTCACATCACCTGATACTGAAACTCTGTGGCAGTTGTAGTTGTTATTTGGTTCTCTTTTTTTCTCCTCCCATACTTCTCTTTATCCCGTTACGTATACAAGCATCATAGTTTCATTGTGCTCTGGGAAACTCACTTTTAACCACAAACTTTCTGAGGAAGCTTGATAAGGTCATTAACATCAGTTAACTGTCACAGATGACCACACATTTGGTATAACAGTTATTCTGTTGGTTGTCAGCCCCCATGTAGAAGCTGTATGTTAACTAAAATATACACTAAATCAAGTGAAACCTTTTAAAAATGATTGTTTGAATATTGACATTCTTGATGATTTACATCTCTTTCATACAAATGTAGACCAAATAAAACATATTTAATGTCAAAGTTGATTCAAGAAGGAAGTCCAGTCAGGTTTATTCTTTATTATTGAAATCACAAAACAGTGGAAGTAAAATTACACAAAGAAAAAGCAGAGAACAAAATGTCAACAAAAGATCATTTTGATGTAGGAGATCAAATTGTATTTTCTAATTGAGAAAGGTTTTATTTTTTTATTTAACCCAGCATCTTGTGAGCTCTCACAGGAACAGGAAGACCTCAGGAGGGCCAGAATAGCACTGTATAATTCCTTAAATTAAGCCTTATCCTTCTTTTAAAGAGAGACTCATTGTTGTTGCTTTATTCTGTCTCTAAGCCTCTGACACCTGATTCTGAAAAGGAGAATGTTGTTGATGCCATTTGGCTGCTATAGAAAGCACCCCTGCTGTGAAAACTGGCACCACCAGTTGGAGACTCTCTCTTTCTCCAGCATATGGACCATGTGGTGACTTCAAAGCCCTCTGGCCCTTTGTTCCTTTATCAGACATACAAATTGTGTAGTCAACACACAGCTGATAACAATGCTCGTCTGCCTGGGAATGTTGGAGGCCTGCTGTGTCGAAGAAGTGAAGTTTTATTATGTAATGTACTGATGTGCTGAGCCTACTGTGTGTCGAATATGATACACAATCAATGTGGAGCACTTCTCCTGGTGGATAAAGTGTTCCTGTTTGGACTGAGGCGCAGAGATCACACTGTGGCTGTCACAGGTTTATGTCACTTGAGGTATTGTGAGAATATAAGGGGAGCTCCTCCAATGATTTCACAGCTGTTGATCATTGTGATTTTCTTTTTCCTCTCTTTAGTTGACCAGTAATGGTCTACCCTTCTGGACTGGATCCAAGAGATGCCCTCATCCACTGACCTTTGACCCGAACAATGTGAGTAGACCTGAAGTAGCAATCCTAACATCCTCCCAGTGGACGGGAATGACAGAAAACCACCTCAGTATGTTGTGGTGATCACCCACATTCCTTCTTTATCTGGTCTGATAGTGGCTCGTCCTCACTTTTCAGTAAAAATGGACAATAAAGGGAGATAATAATCTGCTCTACAATACAGTAACAATAGAGATATTAGGGTAATAATAAGCAAACAATAGTACAATGCTGCACTCACAATTCCTAATTACTCAATGACTGATGAGAGGTTTTTTTGTGCCAGCAAAATTGCATGTACTAATTACTGCAGTATATATTCTCAACATTTCAGATGAAGCTTCTATTAATGGTTTTACTCATGCATTTTGAGCCTTAGTAAATTGACAGTAAATTGAAAACCAGCTCTTGTAGAGGGCAACACACTAATGTAATTGGATTGCTGCTGTTCAGTCAGCTGCAGTGAATGCCACAATATACAGTGTGTGATTGTGTGTGTCCATATCTGTGTTGCAAAGGAGATTGACAATGTTGTTGCAGCTTATCTAATTTCTAATTTCTGTAGTCACTCCTCAGACAGATCTGCCCTAACTACTCAATTCTCGAGCAATTTGATAGTATTGATTTTTATTTTACAAGTTTTGCATTTATTTTGAAGACATTGTGTAATGTTTTTATGATAATACTAAAAGTTTATATTTGCATGCTGTGTTTTAGACTACTCACATGGATTTTGTGGTGGCAGCAGCTAATCTGTACGCACATATCTATGGGATCAATGGCACAAGAGACCGCACCAATATGAAGAATATCTTAGAGAGCGTCCATGTGCCTCCTTTCACTCCCAAGTCCTCTGTGAAGATTCATGTTACCGACGAGGAGATGGAAGAGGACAAAAAAAAGGACAGCGACGACGCCGGTGAGCTGGTGCAACTTTATGGTGTTTATGTTACCGCCTCACTTTCTTCTAACATGTTTTTTTTCTCTCTTGTGTAGAAAAAGTCCGACTTGAGGAGCTGAAAGGAAAGTTGGCCTCATCCTCTTTGAAAAGCTCAGCTCAGATGATCCCCATTGACTTTGAGAAGGTAGGGCAACAGCACGATGACTCTTCTGCTGCACGCTCTGCAAAAGCTGCAGACAGTGACAGTGAGTGGCGACTGAGTCTTAGCAGGGAGCAACTCTCCAATCTATAGGTGCTTTCAGAATATGTCTTTTTTTCCCCATCTCTGGGTCCTCAGTGAACTGAATCTGAGCCGGTCCTCAACACATTCATTAAACAGAGCTTCCTTGTATTCTGTTTTTACATCTGGTGTCTTGGAGCCAAGTTATATATTTTTAGTACTGTTTTTACTGTTTTCCAGGAACAGTCAAAAAGAACCATTCAGTCAGTCAACTCACATGGAACAAATATATTTCTATGTGAGGACTGCATCAGCACACTGCGGGTGAAATGCAGTGCAGTCAGCAACTTGAGACGGAGGCATACTGCCTGCAAATGTGTCAGACCAAGTCTTTGAAGTAGCAATACTCTCAGCCTTGAAGGCAGAGTTACCTCATCATTCTGCACCCTGCTCACTCTTTTATACCATGTATTAGCAATGTATCACTTTGTCTAGACATTAAATCTGGTTTAGCACTTGGCTAAAATCTTCTAATGCCAAATATGGCATCGTAAAGCTTTTATGTTTTTAGGAGGTTATCTGGGAGTGTAGACAACATAAACTCCCAAATTCACAAAGAAGTGGACAAATAATAGCCTAACAACTCCCTCCTAGTGGCCAACACTTCATATTATTACATTTGACCTATAGGGAAACATGGCTGTAAAACACAAGCAGATGAGATAAGCAAGTTTTCATGACACATTATTTCTGCAAGGAAGTGGCAAATTACCATATTTTCCGGACTATTGGGCGCATCTGTCTATACGCTGCACCCACTAGTGTAACATCATGGGTATAGGCCCCGGTGCAAATATTTTTTTTGTGCCCCCACCCCCGCCCGAAACACAAGCGCACCTCGTGCACGCTACGCAGGCACACACACACACAGACACACGCACGCACTACCACTCAAGAGAAGCTAGGTTAACGCTAAACGAGATGCTACGTTTTCTCGTCAGTTTTCATCCACTTTTTTTTTCTTGCTGAAAGAAGAAACAACTCACCTCATGCCATCGTGACTCATCAAGACAGACAGGTATCAACTTGATTGAATAAATTATCATTTCCTCCTCCCGTACCAGCCACTCAGCGTTACCTTACCGACCCGCCCCAAGCTATTCCCTTCACCGTAACGGGGCTTGTGGCAGTTCTGGACAGCTGCATTTTTTTTCTTCCTTCATGGGCCCCTGGCGGCATCTGGGCCCCATATTTACGCCACTGGCCGCACCTGTCTATAAGCCGCTTTTGAATTTATTCGAACAGTTTCATGTGGTCCACTCTGACCGGGTCTGATGTCATGAGGCTAAATGTATTGGCGGCACGGAGCTTGCTAGCTTGTAAAAAGCTAACGAGGTTCGCTGATACTGAGCCACACCGGTGTTTAAGCCGCAGGGTTCAAAGCGTCGGAAAAATGTAGCGGCTTATAGTCCGGAAAATACGGTAGTCAACTGGAGATGCCCCATAGCTTAGATGTCAGGGTGTCCGCCATGAATCACAAGTCCAACCAGATATCATTATCATTGTCTCTCGCACTGTTTGTAAAGCTTTTAAATATCCATTAAAAATAAGTTTTAAAAACTTGGTGTGTAATTAGAACAGATTCTGTAACTTTACATATGAATACAAGGTATATGTTTGGCTTATGCTTTACCAGGAAAATGATTCTTATTAAACAAAGTGTGATTTGTATATCTTTCAAAGTTGTTTCGAGACTTGAGAAGAAAAATGAGTCAAGAAGTCTTTTATTTTGTCAGTGGCATGCAAGGTACACAACACACAACAAAATTACCTTTTACTCCAATCATTTTTATCACAAGGTTGATAAGCCAATCAAAACACTCTGGGAAATAATTTAATGACCAGTTAGAAGATAATTTTAAAGAACAGCATTTAAAGTACAGAATACAAATCAACCCAAACAGCCTCCTCACCTGCAGAGGCTGCTCCAAGGTTTCCTGTGAAACATTTTAAAAGACCAGAAGAATTACATTTGTTACCAATAAACAAGCCTTTTCTTTACGTACTTGGAGGTTTGGGGCAACAAAGCCTCTTCGAAGCCTTAATGTGGAAGTGGTTACAAGAAGCATTGGCCATGAGGTAGTTTGTTGTACCATGGCGACCACTGGAGAAAAACCTTTACTTCAGTCATAGAGTACTCCTGACTCAACAAAGAGCTATAAGCACTCTGAAAAGGATGCAGTTGCTATGTTGCAGAAGTGCATATTAGAGGCATTTAGACTGGTGTAAAAAGCAGTCGTAATGAGCTTGTGGTAAAGCATTCAGTGACCCAGGAAAGGCAGTAATGAAGGTGTATGAGATACGTCAGGTACATATCCAGTGTCATCTTGAATAAGAAATTCACAAACCCCCTTGTCTTCATTTTTGCCCCAGTGTGCCCTGGTCATGCTGTGGGTAGTTGGAATGTGTGTAGGAGGGTTTCAAAGGCATCAGGTTGCCAGCTCGGAGCTTCCTCACAACCCCTAAAGCCATCCTGGAGTGACAGTGGTCTGCCTCGCTTTTGTAGAGCCGCGCCAGCAGAGGCATGACCTCACTGGCCACGTCGATCACAACAGAAATATGATTTCCACTGCATTCTGCCAGGGTGACCGAGTCATCTATTACAGTGATTTAAGTGACACAGCAACAAAGCAGGCAGAGCTCAAAGCAGGCAGACAGCATCACATCACTGAAGATCTCACTTGGCACAAACATAGTTTTCTCCTCGCCTCTTGGCAATTTGTAAAGTTAATCCTTAACATGGAGTTTTATGTTTCCTATAAAACAAACATTCTTCTTTCATTATGCACATGTGATGTTCATAACAAGTGTATCAAGCTTTGTACAGCTTTAGATTAATGAATAATGTATGTCCCAAATAACACAGGATGACGACGATAACTTCCACATGGACTACATTGTGGCTGCTTCCAACCTGAGAGCTGAGAACTACGACATCCCTCCAGCTGATCGCCACCAGGTAGATATGTTCACTGTGTGCATCATCTAATAACATCTCTGCATCTGGTAAACACAGGAAAATAACTGAGTTGAGGGATTGTGTAAAGTAGGAAAAAAGAACCACAGCCTGCTGCCCCTCCCCTGGGGTCCTGTTTTTTAGTTGGTGCTGCGCACACCTGCCCTAAAGCCACAGCAACAGCCTCCTCGTCTATTGTTCCCGGAGCAGAACTAATCACAGCACTTTACCTGTCGCCTCCGAGGTGACACCTGAGCTCGGCCTTGTACCAGCCGCTGCCGAGGACAGACGCAGCCAAGACAGATGGAGGGTCGGGGGAGGGGCGCCGTTCAATGAGGGGCGACAAAAGAGTGTTAATCGTACAGAGGTTTCCATCTGGGTTGCATCTGGTTTGGAAATAATGTTGCCATTAGTCCCCATTAAACCCTGTTAACATCAACATTTTTTCACAAATGTGTGAAAATACATGAATGCAAGTCCACATAAAGTCTACACTGTGTGTTGGTGTATTTTTTTAGCATATCTCCAGTATATAATACATTTATTTTTTTTCTACATATTTTGGTTCACTGCTACATATGTTAAAGACTACCATCCTATCCTGATATTTGGCAACTGCAAATATTTTTGCCTAAAAATTACAATCCTACTACTACTTTACTACTACTAACAATAATGTTACCTACTTGACAAACTGGTGATCAGGACAAGTTTTGTCTATAAAACAAAGTATCAAATATAAAATGTTTAGATGTATGTAACAATTTGAAGTAGCGAGCACTAATATAAGATAAAAGCAGTGAAGTAAGAAGTACAATGTCTGTGAAATGCACTGAATGTAAAAATAACAGTATTTAAATCAACTTAGTTACTTTTCACCATTGGAAACTTGTAAAATAACACTACAGGCTTATCACATTAAGATTGTGTTGAAAATACTATTGAATTAAAGTATTTATTAGTCCACGTCTGAACTTTTCACTGTCTCTTTTACAGAGTAAGCGCATTGCTGGAAGGATCATCCCCGCCATCGCCACCACGACAGCCGCAGTGGCGGGCCTGATGTGCCTGGAGCTGTATAAACTGGTGCAGGGTCACAAGGAGATCAGCTCTTACCGCACAGCTTACATTAACCTGGCCACCCAGTACTTCGTCCTGCCTCTGCCGAGCCAGCCCAGGAACTTTGAAGTGAGTAACAGCTCTGTACCACACCAGCCGTTCTCAGTTAGTGGATGTTAGGGGGGGAGGGGGGTTATGGATGAAGTCTGTGAAGCATTCAGTCGTATATTGAACCTGAGTACGGCACTTTATAAAGTCTAACAGACTCTTACTGTATATACATGAATAACTTAAACCTGTCTACTTTTGGTATTAATCTGTTGAGGTCTTTGTGGATTTATGTCCTTCCTTTTTGGGTGGAGAGCATTAAGTCATGAATGAGTGCTCTCAAAAGAGAAAAGAAGCCCACCACTGACTGACGCTCTCCTGCATATAAGCCCAGTCTTTAGCTAGCTCAGTGTAAGCCTAGGGTTATTTCAGTGCAGGCAAGGCACAAACAGACCTTCACTTGGTTCTGTGTTTGGACAAATTAAATAAATTTAAAGCAACTGTTTGTCAAAGAAAAAAAGAAAGGAGCTTATTCTCCTCAGTCCTTTTAGGGTCAAGTCATATCAGGTTTGTAAAGTCACACAGTGCAATGTTTGAACCACAAATAGAGAAACACAAGTGGTCAAAGCTGGTGGCACTTTTAGTCAAGTCTGAAAGAATATCCCATCAGTAATTTTTGCTCCCACTGCTTGTCCCCATGTCTCACCTCTGGAGGTAATCAGATACTGGACTCAAACTTGCCAGCTTTCCCACTCGGGGCATTGAACCTCTTGACAGACAGGGGTCACTGGGGGTCAGCAAGTGGGGTAACTGTGTCCTGTGGGATATGAGGGTGCAGTGACAGGGGGCTCCGAGACAGTGTAGATCTGGTTTCAGCTTTGGTTACAGGCAAAAATTCTGCATCTGCATACGCCTGCCATGATGACGGAGCCAGCTGTGACTTTCTCTGCAGTGCTGAGGTTCCAGACATGCCCTCGTCCTCACATACAAAGACCCCTGTGTTCTCCCGCCTGTAAATGTGGTCATGTGCACACATACCTGTATCATATTGTCCGTCTGGTAAACTTTGCTTAAAAAACAACATTGCCGAATAACTCGGAGCATTGGATACACACAGTAATCGTTTGCATTACACTGACAGAGTACCTGACATCATCCCAGCCTGGAAGTATATTCATGTGCTGCGTCATTTAGTCGCGGTGACAGGCAGACGTTAGACTTTTTAGATCCAGGCTGTGTCAGTGCGAGTTAAATGTTGCAGCAGCAGTTTTTAAGCTTTCCTCTATTCACCCAAAGCAGAGACAGGGTCAGTGTTTTCAGTCTTAAAGACAAAGTTTGGACTGTGATTACAATTATAAAGCACTCAAAAATTAGGGAGAAGTACAATTACACACTTACACACTCAGTGAAAGGGAGAGAACAATGGTTAGCTGCCAAACCTTCAGTCATCTGAGAGGAAGATGATCCAGTGTCTGCCAAAGAAAACATTTTAGTCTTTAGTCTTCCTGGTTTGTTTTAATTAGTCCTTTATTAAAGTTTATTACAAGTGAAAAGTGTAAATGTTTCCTCCAAGTATCATTTTTAGTAACAAATTGACAGAATTCTTATCAAGCATGTTTATTTGGTATGCATTCAGATTAAAAAAATAAATAAATAAAAACTAATTCTAACATGTTGACACCAGTGTGGGCCTCAGATATCCAGTGTTAGTGTGTATCCAATCACATTCCAGTCAGCAGCTGAAAGTCAAGGGTGGTTGCAGCATCCTGACTGATAGATATGAATATTTTAAATCTAAATTCTTGTTGTCATGTCTAGACAGTGTGTCATGAGTTAAAGTGAAAACACAATGTTGAAACACTGTTTAAACTCTTGATATATTTTTGAACCCCGTAATATCAAACTACCAATTCCCTGTACTTTCTTTTAAAAAGTAGCCAGCAGCAGAAACAAAAGCAGCAGGCTTGTTATTAATATTCTCTTATCTCTCTAATCTAAGATTAGAGGAGGTTTTACTGCAGCTTTTGAAGCAACTGCAGACGTGCAGCTGTTAAATATCACTGATCAGACATGCAGTATCAAGAGCTCAGCTTACTTTGGGGATGACTTAGACCTCTCCCCTTATGAGATCAGTCTCAGTTCATTAATATCAAGTAACAACACTCACATCTTTCTGGTTGTACTGGTGGCCCACCCAGTGTTTGTCCACAGTGGAGTGTACAACATCACCGTCATTACTCTGAAGAAGAAAACTAGTTAGTAACATGACTGTTGTGATTTAAGGACTTTGGAAAAGGTGATTTAGATGTGGGTGTGTACAACTCTTTCCCATCATATCTGTTTTACTCGCTGACTGTTTAAAATAAATGACTGCTCACTCTCCCACCATCCTAATCATTTTCCAGAGTGTGTTGCTTTAAAGCAGCTGTTTCCCAAAATAGGAAGTTCCCCAGGCACTCCCCTGCTGCTGCTGTCCTCTCTATGGAGGTAGAAATATGTAAACAAACACGAGACTGTCCTTGTGTGCTCAACACTGCAACTCTTTGGCGTAGTTTTCGTAGTTGTGTTTATGTTTTCAATCAGCGAACCAAGGCCAAGACGTTAAAGGCTACTCAAGTCTGCCAAGTTCTCAGAGATGAGAATCTGTAAAATGGCTGAAGTCTTAGCACAAAATCTGCATCATAATACATCCATGAGAGGTTTGTTGAACAGTGTCTATCATTTTTTTGTACTCTTAACATTCCAGTTCATATGGATAATAAATTGAGCGAGAGTCAGACGTTCTTATGATTACAATTCCTCACTAAAACTGTACATGACAGTGTGGAAGACATACAAAATGTAAGTTTCTATTTAAATTAAACTGCAATGCAAACAGTATTTTTCTTTCAACAACAGGTCAACGTGTAAGTTGTGTAATTGATTTTCCTATGAACCCACAAAGAGGTTTCACCCACCTCAGCAAAAAGCCACATCTATACATAGTGTTTTAGTGTCTTTCAGTTTGTTTTGATTTTATGGTCCCTAATTACCTGTTTTTGTTTACCCTCACTGTTCTTAACAACAGGACGCTGTTATTTTTGGAATAAAAAAACAGTGTTAAACTAGCTGTGTGCTGCCCGGTCTGTAGACAGCAGACAAACTTACATTTAGTTGCTAAGGAGATCAGTTATTCATCAGGAGGTGGTAAAGACCAAAACAGAGCATAAAACACAGATGTTTTGCTAATTCGCCATATCAACCATGTGAGATAATTTAACTTTTTTTTTTTTTCAAACTTAGCTTTAAATTTAGCTTGTTCTGATAACTCCAAGTTGACAAAACAGAAATTGGCACTTCTTTAAATGCACTCTTGGTTTGTAGTTGGACACATTTTTAAAAAGAGGAGCATGCCCTGGTAGTGCAGAAAAATATCTCTAAGTAAATTAAAGGATATTTCAAGAGCAGCAAAGATTAATGAGTGTTGTGCTCCTGCAGCTGTAACCAAGCTGCAGCCTCAGTAAAACACAGGCAAATATCACCCGAGGCCAGGACAGAGGAGGACGTGTTTCAGCTGTGTATTAAGTAGCTCAATCCTCAACCCCTCCAGCAGCTTGCCCAACACCAGTACCAGTGCATGCTGTCTTTACTTGTCTGCTCGGCTGAGTGCTGGTTGTGTGCCATAGAAATACTCCCTCTTCCATGTCTGTGCACAAATCCTCCACACCCTGGTTTTCTCTGGTGCCCTTTCACACCTCATTGGTGCCCCTCTTCTCCACCATGCCCTTTCAGTCGCTAATTGAATTTGCAGTGTTGCAGGCAAGGCTCTTGATCTCAAGAAAGTCACTCGTAGGTCAGTGTTCACACTGGTTTATTGTTAAATGCCTGCAGAAATGACAACTATTTCCTGCCTTCACAGGAAGCAATGTATTGAAACCAGATTTACCAGTGACCATGTGATCGTGCTGTATGGTCTGCAACGAGATCCTGGGTTCAATCTGCTCCGATCTCTGGTTCTACTTCTCATTTTAAACTTGTTTTCTTGTTTACACGCAATAATCAGAAGCAAGGCTGTTTAAATCTGATTTTTAGTCCCGACAATCCTGTGGTAGTTTGTTGTTTCACATGTAAAATACCAAATCTGCACCTGATTGATTTGTGATTGGAGCCTCCACATAATTGAAGGGTTCACATCTGTCACACAAACAGCAGAGAATGGCTTAAAGAGAGAGAGAGCACAACAGAGGCAGAGATTTACCCCACATGTGGTTAAATCTGCGTTTGCCTCATTGGACGGTGCCAGTAAAGAAACAGGGTGAACATGATCCAGGGCCCTCTGGATTCCCAGAGGGGTACAGAGGACATTGTGCAGTGTGTAACTCAAGACCCAGGCATGAATAGTGCTCGCGGGATAATGAGTAACCTGCGAGGAACAAAACAGCTTGTGCCCTCTGTTGTTTTCAAGCGTTTATTTGTAAGTGGCATTGTGTTGGTTGCCCTTACGTTGTTAAGTCAGATGTCGCTCTGTGGTGCATTGTCCTACTGTTCTTTAGTTCCTCATAGATCTTCATCAACAACAATGTTATGACTGTATGCAGGTTGTTTATTTATGTAGCATCAGCTGTAGACTGACACCAGACAGTATAGAAGACGAGTGGGAAAATTGTTATACTATAAAAGATCATTTAAATAACCTCTTACCCCCTTAAAAATACCTGTCTAGATATTTTAAATAGTAAAATGTGTGGTGCAGCGCAGAAACTCAGCATGCATACTCTCCATTTAGCCAAATGAATAACCTGGAGGCACTGAGGGTAGCAGCTTGTGAATAATAACACCTGAGTTTTATCTGTTCATCTCATGCATATTTAATCCACAGGCACGAGACATGCAACAGGGTGTCGCCTAGTTAGACAGCTGACCTTCAGCTTGCTGAATCAGCTGAATCTGTGTTAAAACTCTGGCTGCCTCCACTTGTGTGGTGGAAGCTTCTGGAAAGCAGTGTATCCTAACCTACTTCAGAGGGACTGTCCTGTACATCACTTTGACCTCTGACCTTCCTGGAGGGCTCTAAATAAAACTGCTCTTTCCCTGTAGATGTAGCATTGAATCTGAAAGGGCATTAACTACTAAATGATTAACCACGAACCCCCTCCCCTGAACAAATATCAAAATATAGCCATGATTATAAATTATATCTGTTCTGGAACTGAGTGTATGAGAGACAATCAGTTTTTCAGGCTGCAAATATTCCAGTATTTGATTTTAACTAACTACGAACTAGAATTGGCTTAAAAATATATTTTCTTCCCCTGAATGGAAGAGGATCCAATACATGACACACCAGTAACTTTCCATCTTTCCATTTATCTCTTTTTCTCACCTATAGTTAGTCTGTTTAATTGCCTTGTTTCTTATGTTGCCTGTTCTTCATGCCTGTATCTCATCTCTGCATTCTCATTAAAACATCAGCACTGACAGAGTATAAGGCACTAAGGCTTTTAAATAAAGGTTTCTAGGCTGATCCTAAGGTCATAAGTTTACAACCCATAAACGTTTGTCAGACAGCTTGTATTAAGAATTAGTTTAGAGAGACTGGAAGTTGTATCTTCCCAAGTTACCTCATACACAAACTCCCAGCTTCTCTGTTTGTAAAAATAAGGTCACAGGTGTTGCCTAAGTAGCTAAACTAATGGTTTGCCCAAATTTCCTTTGTAACCAACAAGACAGAAACTTGGCAACTGTCTGCTTTATGAAGCTTGGACAGCAAAGGCTCAGTCATCTTCCATCAGTTTGCACTGGGCGGTCATCGTAGATATCTGCCCTTATTTTTAGTGGCATGTATCGTATGTATCAAAATGTATCATATTACAGATTCAGGAGTTGTATCCATCACTACAGTTGACACTACAGTTGGTAATGATATGAACCAGATCATAAACAAGCTGAATACATTTCAGGTTATTGGTGTTTCTGCGTAGAGTTAGAAATGTGGCCCAGTGAAACCTGGAAGCTACCTGAAGGTGTTGACAGACAAATGAAAAGTTCTTGATTATAAGCATTACAGAAATGCACATCACTGTCTCTGCCAGACCTTCACACTGCACAGTGTCTCTGCATGCTTGTGTTTCATGTCCAGACCTGTGCAAACATAAGGCTGAAAGAATCACTTCATCTGACACCCAGAAACTGCTGGATTACACTTCCTATCAGGCTTGTGTTTTTATGTGGCGTCGGCCCACATTTGATGTATCCCTGCATCTGGAGTTACTGTAGCATAGCTTGACTTGGTGTCTGGGTCGATGGACCTGTAATTTGCATTTCATTGGCCTTGTGAATAAAACGTCATTCCCATGCGTGTCGGTCTTACTTGTTATGTCCAACATTGGATAAGTTTCTTTGTAGCTTATTAACTCTTGACAAGAATTGGACATCATATTGACCTACAGCTATCAATAACTTCCTCCACTGACCAATACATGGCGTTACATCATTCCATACAGCATCACATCACGTAACGAAGTGACCTTTGATTTATAAAGCTCAGATCAATGCTGCAAATTCAGATGTAGCAACAAAAGGCACTGGCATGGCAGAGGTCAGAGCTTTGTGTTGCTATTGAATTGATCCCTGTGAATGAAGCACACTATTCAGTAATGCATGGGTTATAGTGGCCATAGTGTACTTGTGTTTACATGTTTGATATAAGATAAGATAAGATAAAACTTTATTCGTCCCACACTGGGGAAGTTCTTCTGTCACAGCAGCAGAAAGAGGAAAAAGTACAGAGTGCAAATAACGAGTTGAAAATAACTTAAAATAGAAAGATAAAACAAATATAGAAATAAAAATTTAACAAAAATATACTCTTATTACACATATATAAAATTAGAAAATAAGTGTTTCAACAAAAATGTACACAAATACACATCTATAGAATAAGAAGTATAGAAAATAAGGAAATAGAAAATATGACTATATGTATGTCATATGTGTGTATATAAAGTAGATAATACAATAACCATCAAAGTGCACTCATACAGGACTTCAGAAGATAAGATAAGTGCATCATTTCATCTTAATAAATACCCAGTCTTTAATATAAGGAGCTTGAGATCATTACAAATGGAAGCAAATTAATTAGAAAGTGTCCATTTTCCAGATCTTGTCTTGGAGCATGACTTTGATAATAATTTATTGCTTTACAGCTGCATTTCTGCCAACATTTGTTGTTTCAGTGTCTCCACAGGCTCCAACATGTCAGTGGCCCATTTGTAAGGGTGGTTTATTGACTCAGTACTTCTGCCCCAGGTCATTTTCAGTCAGGTGGAGTGTTGTTATCTTCTCATTTGAAAGACAATCACGCTGAGATTCTGTTTGCTGTTTTACACGTCAATGGGAGCCTTTCAAAAGCAATGGGCTGCTTTCAGTCCATGTGTCAGACCCGCCACTCTCCTGAGAAGTGTCTGTGTGCTGTCGAGCTGCCACTCCCACTCCTCCTTCACCCTGCACT
Organism: Pseudochromis fuscus; assembly: GCA_900323345.1. Lineage (NCBI taxonomy): Eukaryota > Metazoa > Chordata > Actinopteri > Pseudochromidae > Pseudochromis > Pseudochromis fuscus. The sequence goes on from OOFC01051315.1 coordinate 43,064, forward strand.
GATGTATCACAAGTTATCCTTCAAAACATTCCCCTGAACTTAGATTGAAAGCATCTTTAATAATGATTGTTCAGTTTTGAATGTCCCTCTTGTATCGACAGTGTGTTAAGGCTGGTGTCCTCTTAACTCCCCGGGGTGTGACGATTGCAGGCCTGCAGATCTGGTGTTAGCAGTTGGAGGTCCCAGCCATCTGTGTCCTCCAAAGACACTGGTGATCAATAGTGATCAAGCGGCAGATGACACTCCCGATCAGACAAAGGGCACACTTTACATGACAGTACTCTGGTCGTATTGTGAAAAAAGGCCAAACAGAACAACTGTGTTTCTGAAGATGTATGTCAAATGCTCTTAGAGGATATGACTTCAAATACGATGAATCTACCTCAAAGCAGCCTTCAGATGTGGTGTTACTATGACTAATCAGCACAGCCAGAATGATCCTTGCTTTAAACTGATGGTGGACCCTGTCTTTCGTTCCCTCTCAGTAACTGTGTCGATTGGAGCGTTGATTCTCTGGTTTCATAAGCAAACATTGTATAAGATCATTTAATGGAAGATTTGCAGTTTTACAACTGAGAGCTTCTCGAAATCGATGTTGTGACGTTACTGTCAGTATCCCTGCGCATCATTATTGTGCGTGACACAAATACTGGTTAGTGAAGTCAATATAAAAAAAGAGGAAATTGATCACCCACTAATGTTTCCTATAAATGTAGTACATGTGGAAACCAACCACTCACATACTTCCTGGATTTTGTCAGTTTTTATTACTTTATTCCTGGCAAAAATGGTACTCACCCAACTCCGTAAAAATAACTGATAGTGTAGTTTAAATAACCTTGGTGCATACACACTTATTCTGCAGTATACAGCATATGGAGGGGGACTAATCTAGGACATGAGTGCTTTCGGAAAAGTTACCAGCTTGTCTACAAAAGCAAAGCTAAGGGAAGCTAAAAGAGATTAAGATAAAAATATGATCTAAAGAGACCACACAGATCCTTCATGTGCCTGTCCTGAAGCTCACTTTGAAGTCCTCCAAAGGAAAACAGTTGCCTTTGAAGAAACAGGCCTCTAGCCACAACGGGTTGTAAAAACGTTTCCACTGTTGGGATGCTGGCCAGATAATGAAAGTGAGACTGGAGTGTGCCTATGCAGTGGTATTTCTTTGTGGCAGACTGCTGGTAGGAGGACTTATCAAGTTTAAGTTTGCCTACTGGTCCCAGTTCCTGTCTCCAAAGTGCTCTATTGTCTTAAAGGGCAGAATTGAAATACGTATTATGATTTTACTCTAAATGTAGTGACCTGGCAAAGAGATTCTTTTACCTCCTTATCAGGTTCATTAGCTGAACTTCCTTTGGCTGCACTTTCCTTTCCCATGCCCTGAAATATATATCTGCAGACAGAGGCGTCTATTTTTGGACTCCATAAATCAGTTGTCCTTGTTATCGTAACAGACTTTATTGTGTATCAAGTCATGTGTAATTAACTGCCCCGGAGTGGTTCTCTATTACGGTTAACCTTGTGTTGCTGTGAACAAATCCCAAATTTATTCTAAAATAGAAACAAAATAGAAAAAGTAAACCATGAAATACTGCCCATTTATATCCAGTAATATCCTCTGATAAGAGTTTGATTGGGAGTCCAGGCTGTGTCAGCTTTGGCTTTCTCAAAGTTTCTCGGACTGTGCTGTGACTCACTGGAAATACCACTTTTGATCATGTAATTGTGTAAAGTTGAAGTGTAGATGCAGACACATGGCTCACATGCACTGGTTGTATTATATATGACATGAGTTTTTTATTTAATATTCCCCCACACCTCAGTTTCACAGTTCAGTACTATTTAACTTTACTAAAGAAATATTAAGTAATATTAAACACAATATAAAATACATTGTGCATGTTTGGTATTTAAGTTGGTTAGCAACATCACAGAAAAACTACTGAACAGAGCCCTATGGTTTTTTAAAATTATTTTTATTGTTAATTTTATGCCTGTATGTAGCTTATTCATTCATTCATTCATTGAAATGGGGTGCTAACCAAGATTAATTTTTAAAAACGATTAATTTTTGGGCAAGATCAGAGGATGGTATTCTCAAATAAGTAGCCAAAAGTCTAAGACCCCGTCCACACAGACACGGGTTTCAGTGTAAACACCAAAGTTTTTTATCATTTACACCTTGGGTCCACACGGAGATGGAGATTTGGCAGCCGAAACCGATTCTTTTTGAAACCGGGTCCCAGAGTGGGAAAGTCTGAAGACGCCATCTGCTGTGTCTCCATGTGGACGGCGAATACGCATTCTCCGCAAACGCTGCCACCGTAGCCCCGCCTCTGACCCTTAACTTCCTGCACAACCCCGACAACAACAGTAAAAATGGCGGAACACAGCGTCACGTTAGTGCTGCAGCAGCTACTGGGCTTGTTTTGACTTTTACAGCAAAATCTTCTGAAACTACACAACTACCGTGAGCAACAAGTGTGTGTTGTTGTGGGTGTTGGTTTTACCTGGTACGAGTTTGATGCGCATGGTCCGTGTCACACAAGTGTTGTGCGCATGCTCCGTGTCTTCTTCCTTGTTTTGGTGTGTTTCTGTGTCAGCGTTACAGCGCCACATACAGGCCTGGCATATTGACTA